>WOVY01015052.1:340000-393913 GCA_013436015.1 Rhipicephalus annulatus
CGTACGTGTGCGTGCGTGTGTGTGTGTGTGCGTGTTTGTGTGTGTGTGTGTGTGTGTGTTTATGCATGTATGCATGTTTATGCTTGTATGTGTCTACGTATTATAATGAGCAAAGAAAAATAATCACAAGAAAAACAGCTCGAGGCGCCGGACCGGATATTTAAAGCAGTGACCCTCACTGCACCGCGTGCTTTGTGCGTCCACTCAGCCGCGCATTATTCGTGTTCCTGAAATGATAACGGCGAGTTATTTATATATACTCTTTGCCGCTAGCGGGATGCAGATCTCGGAGGAGCACTAGCTTCCCGCCTACATTGTTTTTGTAATTTGAAAACTACCCTTAAGACTGCACATAATTATTTGTGGGACCCCTGAATTTCATATTTGAGAGTTGAACACGACAGCGATATCCTGTGCCATGTACACACTTCATTTCATAGTGCAGATTATTGATCACATGATGTAACTCGAAAATTTCAAATTATGCATTGCTACTGTGTGTCACGTAGAGTTTGATTGATTGATATGTGGGATTTAACGTCCCAAAACCACCATATGATTATGAGAGACGCCGTAGTGGAGGACTCCGAAAATTTTGACCACCTGGAGTTCTTTAACGTGCACCCAAATCTGAGCACACGGGCCTACAACATTTCCGCCTCCATCGGAAATGCAGCCGCCACAGCCCGGATTCGAACCCGCGACCTGCGGGTTAGCAGCCGAGTACCTTAGCCACTAGACCACCGCGGCGGGGCGGCGTGTGTCACGTAGAGTTGAAAGTGACTTGTGTTGGTGAAGCTTTCGCATATGACTTCATTTTGTGTAATAAGTAGGGTGCTTTAAAGCACAAGAAATTATGCAGGGGAAACTTGCTCTGAACCCACTACGTGGTTTTAGGAAAGTACGCGCTTTAAGCTCTTGTGTTTTGTAATGGGCGGCTGGCTTCAAACTCCGAAATCCTTGTGATATGCTCTGGTGCCCGATGGTAATGTACGCTTTAAACAAGCAATATTACTACGATGATATATGTTCCATTACACCTTGTTTATGGCACTGATAATATTATTTATTTATAACTGTGTGTATCTTTAATAATTATTTATAGGTGCATCTTTAACACCCTTGTGTTCAAGGGCCGGAAGTCATGTGCTTTGTTTTATGCAATCGCCGGAGTAGCGAGCTCTCTTCGGAGGTCGTGCTATGGATTTCTCGGCATTTCACATAAAAACTTTGCGCGTCTTTTGAAAATGAGAGCAATGATTCATGTTTGAAAAGTGATTCCCTGGCGATCAGCACTGCGGGGTGGAATGGTATTTGTTGTCGGTAGTATTATGGAAAGTGTTGCTTCATAAAGGCGACGAATTCTTAAGAATCAATTAATATGTGAAGCACAGTTAATACTTCAACACATCTTGGGCACACAAGTGGATCGCCAGTGGACGAAATATATGAGTGTGTCTTGTATGTGTGTCCTATCCGCAGCCAGGTATGTGTCACTTCTGTGCGGCGTTACATTGATACTGGCGGCCAACGACCAAGTTGTGGATCGGTCATTGGCTGCAACTTGAACATCAATAGGCCCTCAGCATTCGGCTCAAGAGAAATTTGCGGTCAATCGCAAAAATTTAATAAATTGGTAATCGCGAAAAATGTATATAACAGCTGTATCTTGCCGGTACTTAGCTACGGAGCAGAAACTAGGAGACTTACAAAGAGGGTTCAGCTTAAATCGAGGACGACGCAGCAAGCAATGGAAAGAAAAATGGTAGGTGTAACCTTAAGAGACAAGAAGAGAGCAGAGTGGATTAGGGAACAAACGGGGGTTACGGATATCATAGCCGAAATCAAGAAGAAGAAACGGACATGGGCCGGGCATGTGGCGCGTAGACAGGATAAGCGCTGGTCGTTAAGGGTAACTAACTGGATTCCCAGAGGAGGCAAGCGGGTTAGGGGGAGACAGAAAGTTAGGTGGGCAGATGAGATTAAGAAGTTTGGGGGTATAAATTGGCAGCAGCAAGCCCAGGACCGGGTTAACTGGCGGAACATGGGAGAGGCCTTTGTCCTGCAGTGGACGTAGTCAGGCTGATGATAATGTTGATGATGATGATGATAATGATGATGATGATGATGATGATTCAAAAATCTCTGTGGATATATTGGCATTGGCTGGGTTGATGGATGCAGCTAGTTGGTCTGTCGAAACGTTTCCGTGTGCCTCGTGGTGTTCTGGCACCGAACACACTATGTCATTTTGTTTCTGTGAGCAGACTGTGTATACAGGTGAGTAGAGATATACAAGGACAGGCTCTTTGTGTCTTTTCATGCTTTCGAAGGATTTTACCACGCTTAGAGAGTCGCCGCGTAAATTACTGCACTTTGTAGTTTTTTTTTTGTTTAATGTGCTTAACAGCTGAAAGTGCCGCATGAGCTTCTGCTTGTATTAGGAATAAAACAGCCGGAATCTGAAACGTATCCAATTATGTCCATTGTGCCAACAAGGGAAGTCATTTCCCATTCACTTGGCATACTGCAGCCTCTACCATGTCCGGCACGTCCTTTCAACCGTGCAGGCATCGGTATATATGGACTGCTTCTTCACACCGTGGCTGACAGTCGGTGGGTAATGGACATTTTCCGGGTTGGTAGGCTGCGCATGCCCGCCTGTCTCGAGGAAGCACGCACATGACACGCGCCATGATTTTTGGTGGCCAAAACGTGACGACACGTAAGGACCAAGTGACATCTTGTGCCGTAAATATGCAAATGTTTTTCCCAAAGAGAAACGCGAACGCAGGCCTCGGGGATTGACTACCGGCATGTGGAGGGTGATTTCGGAGTCCAAGAGCCACCAGTTTTAATTTCGTCGATCTCCACTTGCGGTGCTGTTCGGACTAGAAAAAGGCCCATTGTCGCCGTGGACCATCTCACGTGATACGATCTTCGCTACCTTCAGATGCTGCTCGCAACGTAGCCAACTTCATCTTACGGCGATTCGTATTGTGTAGCGGTGCACCACGTAAACTACTCGGCGATAGAGGGCACGTGTCGTTATCTGAGATTTTTCTTGGACTCTTTCGCGCATGCCGTACGGTTCGCCGCACCTCTACAGCCTACCACCCGGAGACCAATGGGCTAAAGGAGAGCTTTATTCGAACCCTGTGAGACATGCTCGCGATTTATGTCAATTCTGACCAGTCATACTGGGATGCGACGCCACCGTTTAAAACCTATGCATGTAACACTGCGACGCAGTGAACAACAGGCCTTTCGTTTTTCTTTCGTCTACATGGCTGTGAACTACATAGAACTCTTGACACCATTTTAGTGTATCACCTGGCTCGAGGCCAACCCAGCTGTCTTCCTCGGTCTTCGCGACACCTTCAAGCCAGACATTCAGGCTACACCAGCAGAGCTCGTCTACGGGGAAATACCCTGCATCCCAGGTGAATTTCTCGCAGCACTGCCATCCAGCACTACGACGTCAGATCTCAGCGACTTCATCGCGCGGCTCCAACGCACCATCAGCGCCTTACGCCCATCACGTGCAGCCCACCCCAGCAAGCCTACACGTTTTTGTGTTCAAGGAGCTTGCTTTGTGCACACATGCTTTTCTCCTCAACGAAACCTTCCGCAAACCTTTTCGGCCACCCTGTAGCATACCCTACTCGAGCATCTATCGCGACGACAAAACCTTCACTCTACGCCTAAGTGGGAACAACGTCCGTGCCATGATTGACCGGCTTGAGTCCACACGCATCGCTACGAACGAACTGGAGAGCGCCATTCCATCCACAGGCATCTATCCACAGCCACCTACGTCACCACCCGCTCCTTTCACGACATGCTCTGGACGTCTCGTACGCCTCCCAGACTTCTACAGACCCTGAGGGCTCTGAACTCCACGGAGGGAGAGGGGGTGTGGCGACACACTGCGCACAAACCGGCACAGCCAGCGTAACGCCGCCACATGCTGCAATATACGTCTGCTAATTAAGCGCCACCGCAGCACCACCGAAGGCTTACGTCATCCCCAGTGGCTAGAAACCCAAGCTGCCACGCTCGGAAGAGAATCATTGTACTTTCTAACCTTCCGGGCATGCTCACTGCGCCACTGCTACCACGCTAATAAACAGTTATGTTTCATGTTGAGATGCACCTTTCCATCGACAGGGCATCCCACATGTGCAACAAAACGCACTTCTTGAGATGAAGGGGTGCAAGGAATTTACTTTGGCAAGGTGCCGCTCAGTACAGCACTCATGCAACTCCTATTTTTTGGACAAAGGCTCGGACAAAATAGTGCCTACTCGAACACAAAATGTACGACTGTAGACATAATTTTCAATCATTGCCAGCATTCTACCCTGCACACCCCCATCTTTAGGTCTTGCAGTATGTCTAATCGGCATGGGGTGTCGTAGTTCTTTTCTATATCGAGGAACACAGAGAGGGAAAATTATTTGTACGAAAACATCTCGGATCCGTCCCTTGATGCGTACTAGATTGTCGATATAAGATCGCCCTTCTCGATAACCACACGGTTGTGGATCAAGCGAAATGTTTATTTGAAGGAACTGTATAAGTCGATGATTTGTCATCTCTTCGAAGCGTTTACATAGATAGCTTGTCAGTGCGATGGACGTGCAACTCGTAATAGCAATAATAATGACTGTGACTTCTCTCTAAGAGTAATAGATGTCGCCTAAAAAACCACATGACATGTGCAGGGAAATTGGATTATTCAGCGGACGGAATTGCTGAAGCTCTTTAGAGATGCCTGTAGCTCATCCAAACAAAATGTTTTGTTATATGCTTCTTGTTTTGTACATTTAGTGTCCAGTTTTTTTTTGTTTGTTTCACCACTCTTGTCTTGTACCGTTGGAACTTTTTAGTGTAGTGCGGAGAGCTGGAAAGTGGCTCCAAGCGCACGCTCATGAAGTTACCTTGGTCTTCCAGGCTGTCACCTTGTGTGTTAGCTAAAGGGAGGGCATAATATTATTTTTCTTCTATGCTTCTCACCATGTTCCAGACTTTACGTGCTTGCTTATACCAAGCAAGGCCTAACAAAAATATATGCCAGCTTTCTTTTCTCGGCTGTCAGTGCGTCCTCCTGCTTTGGGACTAAATGTTCTTAAACTTCGTAAGATTTCTGCACGTTGGCAAGTCTCGACTTCCGCGCCTTTTTTTTTGTTTTTCCGCGCATTATTACACCATGGGACAAATCATTGGCCTGACAGCCCGCATATTTGGGGAGTGAATATGACTAAAGCGTCAACCAAGAAAGCTGTAAAGTAGTCCACAGCTGCCCCTATGCTTGGTGAGCCCCTATTCAGTCTCCGCCAGAACACTAACTTTTTCAAATTGTTCCCAGACAGCTTTCTCGGTGAGCCATTTGGGAACTTGGGGAGAAGATTCATTTGCTATTGCTGTGCTCATAACTATAGAAAAATGACACAATACTGTATGAATTAGTAGCGACTTTCCATTTGAGCAGAGGAAAAACCAATGGAAATTTCATTATAAGGCATGTGTTGTTCGCAAGGTTATGACATGTTGCCGTCTACTTATTCAAGAGGCATGTACCAGAAGAGTAAACAATGGTTCAATCAGACGACCTCGCGCATAGCAGGGGAAGTCACCTCGTAAACTCATATGTGCGCTGAAGTCTTCAGCGAGAAGATACGATTTCGGAAGTTTATCAGGTAGTAAATGAAATTTGTGTTTGTTCTGTTGATGGTTTGGAGGCGTGCAAATACAACAAATTGTGACCAGTTCATTGGAAGAAACACAAACACCAGGCCTGCGGGGTATAGGCGCAACACAGTCACAGCGAAAGCTAGAACAGTGGCCTTTCAGAGCCTTTTCAAAACGCTCATTTGGTAACTACTGCAAGCACACTTGCTTGGTACCCATTAGGGCAATAATAATAAACTTTGGCGTTGTAGGCCGGCATTCGCACTGCTATATTTTGTCATTCTTCTGAGAAGCGTGGTAGACGCTAAACACTTGCTAGGAATTTTGTGACATTTGTCCATGTAGTGGCTGACGACGATGAGGAATTATGGTGGAAGTCGGTTTGCACCACAGCTAATAGGGGAACAAGAACAAGCTTTTGTGATAGTTTGGAGCATTGGACGACCCATGCGTTATGCTATTCGCGTTGTGGTACGACTGGTTGTTCTTGCGCTGTTGTAAAACGCTAAAGGCAAGACGATAGTTATAGTGCGAAAACAAAACGACGACACAGAGACAAGAAGGACACGAAAGCGCTCATGTCTTTCGTGTCCTTCTTGTCTCTGTGTCGTCGTTTTGTTCTCGCGCTATAACTATCGTCATGCCATATCAACTAGCCCAAGCTGCCACACTTCAATGCTAAAGGCAAGTTTGACAACAAGTCACAAGCACCAGTGTAGCTCAGTGGTAGAATAATATACTGGCCCCCAACGAACCTGGGCTCGAGCCCCACTGTGTCATTGGTGCTAAGTCATGTCTGCCTAAGGCAAGTTTAACAAGTTACAAGCACTGGCGTAACTCAGTGGTAGAATATTAGGCTTGCACTCAGCGGACATGGGTTCAAGCCCCACTGTGTCATTGGTGCAAAGTTTTTCTCATTTGGTGCGTAGTGCTTACGGACACCGGCGGCGGCGGCCAACAACAACTGCGCGTGACCCGAAAAGTGATATAATAACAGCTTTCACTGTAAAAAAAAACAGTTCGTACGCCTATTGTCTCCAGAGATGCTTTAAGCAATAAATGTGAGCGAGCTGCTTCTTGATCACTACAATGGTTACACCACCAAACAACACGACCGCCTCATTCCGGTCCATTGGAAAGTAACATAATGTAATCTTGGTGTGTTTTGTTTTCAGGTGTGTTTCTTGCACACACACTGCACCTTTGGCGATTGTTGTGTAAAAACTCTTATACATCATCGAGGTTTCTGAGGAGTCTTCTGACGTTCCACTAGAGCCTTCGTGTCTTCATTTTAAAGCAATAGCGTTAGAGAGCTCGTGTCGCAGAAATTCCGCCGTCGGCGTCAGCACCGTTGGTTTTGAGCGAAAAATCATCCATGCATGTATAATCGAGAAAGAAGCTAATAAAATAAATAATAAAATTGTCGGACTTATTGAGGATCGAACCTGGACCGTTCGCGGGGCAAGCAGGTATCCTATCACAAAGCCGCGACGTTACTTGCCGCTCCTTCGGGAAAAAAACACCCCATAAATGCCTTGTACCGAAAGGAGCCTCCTTAACGCATTTTGTTGAACAGGTGTGACGACGAAAACGAGCCCATTCAGTGATTTACAAGCGCATTTGGGAGGCATCAAACTACGTTGAAGAAGGCCGGGCAGTGCAGCCATTTCCGCTAAAAAGACACATGAACTTTCAAACAGCTCTGAAAACAGACAACTATGTCCATCTAGATGAAAACATATCATGCCTTTCCAGAGGCGATGATAAAGCAAACAGCGAAAACTAGATAATGTGCTGCCATCTGTGAGGCATTGATTGATATGTGGGGTATCGCATGATGGATATCTTTGTCTTCCGAAAATACGTGTTTTCCCACAAGTTGTTTAGAGCCACAAATTCGCAATGTCGCTCCAAGCCTGCCAGCTCAAGCAGTGGAATTGACGTCACCACTTCCGGAACGTCCAAAAAGCCCCGAGTGCATTTGCCGAACCGAGATCCATCCCCTGATGTAGGTGAGGACTCAATGCATTTTTAATTTGTGCTGCACACATCCGTCCTTTCCGCTTCCTGTTGCCTGTACTGTTGAAATGCTTGCTCCCCAGCTTTATAATCCCTGTGCTTTTGTTGTCTCTCATACACGCAAACTGTCTATTATTCCATATGTTACTGTCACTCACGATGAAACCTTCATGCGCCAGTTTGTGAGTTCTCTGTTGTGGCGGCTATGCCTTGTCATAGTAATTGCATCATGCGAGTTACGCTGCATGCTGCGTGTGTTCTATTGGTGTTATTTTTGGTGTTACTTACTAGGTTCATTACATCTGTGCGCGTGGGTAAATGACAGCGCTAGTCCTTTGAGTATCATCACGCTGACTTCATCTACTGCCGCTCTTAACATAGGAGAAGCCGTGGCATCTCCTGACTCATTGCTTTTATGGAAAAAAATATGATTGCTTTTTATCCCCCTAAATTATTTTAAATGGATAGGCTATCTTTCATGACTTTCAATGTTCATGATTTCTTGGATCTTGTCAAACAACAGGAGATAATGAACCTTGCACGCTCGCTCAGGGTAGACGTGCTTTTTCTTGCAAAAGACCAACTTTCGAACGCGGCATGGCGTCATGAGCTTCCGTACTAGGTTTTCGGTTGAAGCTTCTTTTCCTTATTGCTGATGAAGTCACGGAGTACCGGCGTCGTGTTTCTCAACCCAAGGTTCAGGCGGGGTGCCTTTTCAATGCAGAAGGCCATGTTTTCACGGTGGACATGTGGATAAACGACCAGAAAATTCAATTCACCAACCTTTACGCACTCATGATTAGGTCTCTTGTCAATTACTTTTATAGAGAGTCCAGGTCATTCTTGCTAGATTGAGCACCATGCGTGTTGTTAGGTGATTTGGGCGGCATTTTTTTATTCAATTCGAGATGTCTGAGGCCCTAGTAAAGGAAGAAGCACGTTCCATTCGAAAGAGCTGCAGAAAATATGTGGAGAGTTGAAGCTGGTCGATGCATGGACAATGCTTCACGGGAACACCTTTGGAGCTACGCGCGTCCAGGCTACGTCTCAGAGCAGGATTGACAGAGTCTACATCCCTAACGAGCTCATTGCAACTTTAGAGACATGTGATGTCATTTCTTTAGCGCCTCGGCAACGCAACCTCAGCGACCACGGGCCAGTGCTGTTCACCTTGACGGCCGAACTTGGAAGGCATTGCTCCAAGTTGTGGCGAATGGATTCATCAATTTTAAATGACGAAGTTTCGGTATCTGAAATGCGCATGAATATCTATGCGTCTTTGGAAGACACGCCACAAATTACTCCAAATGCTTGGGTCTCTTGAAGCCCAGATGGTGTGTGATTGCGCAGGAGTCAAGGAAAATGCGCCATTTCAAGTCTAACATTACAAATGAATGAAACATTGAGGCATATTAAAATCGTTGAGCGTGCACGTAATCTAACCAGCGCAATGCAAGAGTTCATTGAAGCAAAAAAAGCTAAATACGGCCTTTTGTTTAGGGCAAGGTCAAGGGCTTTTAGGTGCACATAGAAACTGCACCTGCCTACGGATGGACTAGGTTAACTTGGCATATGCACGGCGAGTAGGAGTAAGGAAGCACCAGCCCAGTATTATTGGTGCAGCGCGGACAGAGTGTGAGAGCATCGTGACAGATATCAAATCAATCGAGGAGGTCTTTCGGGCGCATTTTGAAAGGCTCTACTCTGCAGACCATCCCACCAAAGACAGCAACCAGCGTCAAAGAATCGCAGACTTCTGTGAAGGCTTGCTCACGATGTGTCCTGAAGTGTCTGGTATGGTCTGCGCTCAGGGGCCAAAAAATGAAGTTTGGCAAGCCCTGAGGGTAATGAATACTACCACGGCTCCAGGTCGAATCGGAATGCTGACAGGGTTTTATATAACTTTATTCGACGTCCTATGCGACGCACTTACTGACATAGTCAAAGGGTTCATTGTTGACGGGAAAATTTGAGGTCCTCTAGTGAAGGCCGTGTAGTCTTGCTGCCAAAGGAGGGCATGAATTCTGACGATCCACGGTCGTGGAGGCCGATTGCCTTCCTTAACACGGACTACAATCTTGTGGCTACGATCCTCGGTTTCAGGCTAATACTTTTCTTGCCCGATAATGTGCCGCCCACGCAAACCTGTGCAGTGCCGGGTAGGTCCATTTTTCAAACACTTACACTGATAAGAGATTTATTCTACTATGCCAATGGCAAAAAAGTTACCGGTTCTTTCGTGTCGTTGGATCAAGATAAGGCCTTCGACAGGGTGAAACATGACTACCTATACTGCGTACTTAGAATCTTTTGTTTTCTTAAGCAGTATGTCCACTGCATAGAGCTTCTATACACCAACATGACCAGCCAACTCCTCATCAATGACGTGGAGACAACAAGCTTTCCAGTAACAAGAGGTGTTCGCCAGGGATGCCCAATCCCACCGGTGCTCTTTGTTCTTTCCATAGATTCTCTCATTCGAAAAGTGGCAAAGTGCTGTAATATTCAGGGCTTTTCAATGACAGCTCTGGGGTCAGTTAGCATCACTGCTTATGCGGATGACATCTCTGTGTTCATGCGAAACCAAGCCAGTTACCACGTTTTCTTGGAGCTGTTCGTAGAGTATGCCAGTTTATCGGGTGCTTTCCTGAATGCCGAGAAATTCCTTCGTTTCGGTGGCTTCCACGGCTCTTTGCCGCACGGTATTCAATACGTGGATGCCGTAAAAGTTCCCGGGGTACACTTTCAAGACGGGGAGGTCACGAAAAAAAAATTGGGAGGATGCCGCACACAAAGCCACGCAGGTCTTCCCGTATGCGGCGAACTTCAATATGTCACTTGACGCAAAAGTGATGGGGTGAAAACCAAAGCATGCGCATATGCTTTTTATATCGGACACATTGCACTCCTACCAAAGCTTTTTGCGAGCCACCTTGCGTCATTGGTCGGAGCCTTCCTATGGGATGGGAAGACATTGAAAGTTCCGCAAAATTTCCTTAAGCTCTCAAAAAGTTGTGGAGGACTTTGTCTACCAGATGTTGCGACATTCACAAAGGCACTTGCAGCTAAAACAGTTCACAAATTGTTTCGAGACAATGACTATCCTGGTTGTAGCTTATTCCTATATTGAACCGGAACTCTTGGAGCCGCACTCACGTCGGAAAGGTACCGGGGGCCCCACGCAGAACACCCACATGCCTTTTAAAAGGCAGCAGAGGGCTCAAGCGTTCAGTAGACGGTGATATCGCCGAAGCATCTATTGCGAGTCTTGCACCCACACGCAATAGCGAAATGTTAATCGGTTGCTCGATCACTGCCGAAGAAAAACAGAGATGGAGGCCAAGCAAGCGAAAGAAATGGCAAAACAACCACGTACCGGAAGTAGTTAGAGAATTTGATTGGCTGGGGCCGTGGGACGCGTTTCCCACTCGTCAGATACTGTCAAAGTGGAGCGTCGTTCCCAACGACCACCGCCCTAACTGCGGCAAAAGAGAAACGATCGCGACACGATGTTTGAATGCGTAACGGCCAACGGCATGTGGCACGCCATGCGTCGTCAATTCGGAGTGTCCATTTTTTGCGGCCGACAGCGCAGGATCTTATTTGAACAACTCGTAATGTACGTCACGATGTTCGTCTTATGGCGTCGCCGCTGTATGGCCGAAGTACGCCGACGACCCCAATGAGCTGCATACCCAGCGTTACAGAAGATTAAAATGATAATGGTTCGGTATCTTACCGAACGGACTGGAATGCGGGAGAAGAAGCCTTCATCAGAAAGTGGTATACAGGCTTTTTTTTCGAAGTGTGGAGTGGGAATACTAAATTTCCTTTACTGCCATTTTAACTCACTGGAATGGACAAAGAAAGGGACAAGAAAGCTTGCCACTCGTCGCACATCATATGTGAATTTGTTTCAACTTAGTGTTTCGTGCTTTTCTTTTTCTCTTTGTTTTCTTGAGTGAGCCGTGATCTGTGAGAATATTGAAGTGCTGTTCGTTACATCGTGTCTATGTTATCTTGTTTGTACGCGCCATTTAGGTGATTATGTAACACCAGACAGTTGTACTCACCTGAAGTGTTATTACCAGTTTATGATAAACTTCCCTGTCTCTGTCGCCGAACGCCAACCGCTGACCATGCCTCTACTATGATAACTGCCACGGCTGCCATCTTACGGTTGGCACGGCTTCACTCGTGGGCAATAATTTTCTGTCTAGCACTTTTTTTAAACCTCCTTGGTTTATGTCTACTAAGAGACCGAACTGCGTAGCAGTTTTATCACCATGTGACAGCTTCGGGGCACGGCTACATGGCGCCGCCTGTGTCACTGGAATGACCGACTTTATCGTTCGCTTCTGCATGTAAGAGCTAAGATTATGACGCCTATGTTTTCATCACTTAATCCGAGTCAGAGAGTACTGATACTTAGAGTGTGGAAACAGAGCCATCAACGAGCCAAGGCTTTTTGAACAGTGCTATAGATAATGATCGAATCACTTCAAAACTAACTATGAACGCAGGGGTAATAATAATCAGTTATGATAAAAATGACAACAATGACGCTGAAAGGGAGCCGCGTGAAAATTATGGTAATGATGAAGACTTCCAGCATGGAAACTGACGCATGGAAGATGACGATGGTAACCGATGATGATAGAGGCGTTTAATCTAAAATTTTAGCAAGGTGGCCCGTGAATGTGTACCATCATGACAATATTATTGTGAACGTGTTGAAGTGTCTAAGACGTGATCATTGTTTTTCACAGGGCAAGTCACAATCCCAATAGAGGGTAAATGCCGAGTACATTTTGTTAAAAAGAGGAAATGATAATGATTCTAATTTGTTGAAATGAGGCATCAGCAAGAAAATTGGAATGTATACGATGAAGAAGAATGTTGGATCCGGTATAACTAGCGTTCTCAGTTTCCACATATATGGTCACTAGTTTTCTTCAAAAAAAATAAAGGAATGCTAGGATTTTGAAGTTTTTGCTTAAATTTCATTTTCGAAAGCGATTTATTATAACCAAAAAACAATTTACTTGCGCGACTGCGATGGTCATAGCATAGAAAAGGTTTAATGTTCTTAACTCAAAAAACCCCTTTCATGTATATCGAAATCGAGCTCCGATGAAAAGGAACGTCGTGTGCAGACAAGCGTAAAAATCATACTTCTTTATGCAGAGAAAAACAAAAACTTGAAGCTGTACTTACTCAGAATTTGGCTTACGTTAACGCTTCCAACGGGCATCTCGTTTACGTACGCCTGAAAGAAAGAGAAACACAAAAACCCGAATAATTAGAGAAACCCAATATATCGAGTCTTCTTAACGATGGATTGTCCCGACGCTAAGACAATCAAGTGATGAAGCGTGTGGTGGATGTATTTCACAGGGCTTATCCTGGGTAACGTGCAAAATGATCCAAGTCTTTAGTCGCGAAGCCACGCTTTCCTATTTTACCCGAAAGCGTCATGTTTTGCCTGTATCAAAATCTGACAGCCGTGCTGGGATCGGACCTTCTGATGGGGACCTTTCTAGATACAACTGTACACGTGCCGTCGATATATATATACGGATGTGATGGGCTTATTTACACTAAAAATGCCAGCGCTCAACCGTCACTGCCAAATTACCATCGCTCGAGAGCGTCCCGCCTCTTTTTCTTTCTCGCTCTTTCAGTCCGCGTTACATTTTCCTCCGGGCAAGACGAAGCTCACCGAGCGAGTAGAAGCAATCAGTTGTTGTAGGGCTTCAATCGGGCAATGTGCACAATTTGCGTCTTACGTGAAAGCCAGTTCGGAGCTGTCACTTTCGCTACAACGTAAGTGACGTCACTCAAGCCGACTAAGGTTGCACGGCGGGCTTGTTGGTTATTCTTGTTGTTCGAGGTATAGCGCATACAGGATGGGACAGTGAAGAAGACACAGAACACATACACGGCACTAACTTTCAACAATCAAAGTTAGTGTTGTGTATGTGTTCTGTGTCTTCTTCTCTGTCCCGTCCTGGATGCGCTATACCTCGAACGAAGTCACTCAAGCACTGAGTAATGACGAATGGTCCTGAGTACTTGGAAAGAAGCTTCTGGCAAAGCCCCTTTTTTCGAACGGGCGTCCACAGCCAGACGGAATCACCCTTAGCGAAAGTCACAGGCGGATGTTTTGCGTCGTAACGGTCTTTCGCGCGAGCGTGGATGGAGAGAGTGCGGAGCCGAGCAAGTCGACGAGCTGCTTCGGCGCGACACAAAGTCTGCGTGACACTGGCGTTTTCGTTCGTCGAAAAAGAAAGTATGTTGTCAAGGAAACTTTGGGGATGACGAGCGTAGTGGATAAAGAAAGGCGTATGACCTGTGACCTCGTGTTTCGCGGTATTAAAGGTGTATGTAACGAAATGTAATACGGCATCCCAGTTCTTGTGATCTGCCGCGACGTACATTGAAAGCATGTTGATGATGGTACGATTGGTGCACTCAGTGAGGCCGTTGGTCTGAGGGTGGTATGGCGTGGAATGGCGATACTGACACCCACAAAGCCGTAGCAACTCTTCGACAACGTCAGCGGTAAACTGCCGGCCGCGATCACTTATCACCACACACGAGGGGCACCGTGACGGAGTATAATCGAGTGCAGAAGAAACCATGACACATGAGATGATGTGGCGGAAGCAACCGCCATCATTTCAGTATACCGTGTCAGGTAATCTACGCACACAATAATCCAGCGGCGACTAGTGGTAGACTTGGGGAAAGGGCCCAATAAATCTATGCCGACTTTTTCGAATGGTGATATCGGTGGCTTAACCAGTTGCAGATGGCTGGCCAATGCCGTGGTAGGTTGTTTGTGGCTTTGGCAGACATCACAACTTGCGACGTAGTGCTTGGTAGTCTTGCAGAGTCGAGGTCAGTAAAAACGTTGTCGGATACGGTAAAGCGTTCGGGCAAATCCAAGGTGCCGAGACGTGATGTGATCGTGCATGGCTTGGAATACCGCAAGACGCCGGCATTCTGGCACGACAAGGAGTAGTGTGGAACCATGGCTGGAGTAATTCTTGCGATGTAGTAGGGCTTCATGAATCACGAATGAAGTGGCACGTTTGGAGCTACGAGCCACATCGATCATGGGTTTCAGCGAAGGCTCACGCTGTTGCTCGTGACGGAAGACGTCCAAATTTGGGAAGCTGGAGGAGATTACAACGAGGTAGTTATCGAAATCATCATCATCAGCATCCACAGTCGCAGATGGAAGACGAGATAAGCAGTCGGCATCTGCGTGACATCGACCGCTCTTGTAGATCACAGAATAATTATATTTTTGAAGCCGTAAGGCCCAGCGAGCCAACCGACCAGCTGGGTCACGTAGTCCGCCAAGCCAACAAAGCAAATGATGATCTGTGACAGTCTTAAATTGCTGGCCGTACAAATAAGGTCTGAAATTTTGGACGGCAAAAACAACCGCAAGACATTGTAGTTCGGTGACCGTATAATTCCTCTCCGCCTTAGTCAAAGTACGACTTGCATATGCCACGACGTGCTGGCGGCTGTCATGATACTGAACTAGCATGGCACCAACACCGATACCACTAGTATCTGTATGCAGTTCCGTGAGTGCCTCCGAGTCAAAATGGCTCAAGAGGGGCCCGGAAGTAAGCAAATACTTCAGCGGCTCGAAAGCAGCCTCACACTCTACGGTTCATCGGAATGGGGCGATTTTGTGGAGCAACTCTGTCAGAGGATGAGCAAGCTGGGCGAAGTTTTTGATGAACCGGCTAAAGTAAGAACACAGGCCCACGAAGCTACAGAGATCCTTCTCAGACGTTGGTTGCTTGAAGTCTCGCACAGCATTGATCTCTTGCGTGTCTGGTCGTATACCGTCCCTGTCGATTAGATATCCGACCACAAGGGCTTGAAGCTAACCAAAACGACACTTCTTTACATTTAAAACGAGAGCAGCTTGTTTGACGCAATCTAGAACAACGCTGAGCCGATGGTTGTGCTCGTGGAATGTCTTGCCAAAAATATTTACATCGTCGAGATAACACATACATATCTGCCATTGGAGACCGCGAAAGATGGAGTCCATGAGCCGCTCGAAGGTAGCTGGGGCTATACATAAGCCGAACGGCATAACGTTAAACTAAAATACCCCATGAGGCGTGACAAAAGCAGTCTTCTCTCTGTCAGACGAATGCATTGGTATCTGCAAGTATCCAGACCTTAGGTCGACGGACGAAAAGTATGCGGCCGAGTGCAGGCAATCAACAGCATCATCGATGCGTGGTAGTTGATACACGTCTTTGTGACGGCGTTGAGACGGCGGTAGTCGACACATAATCGCCAAGAGTTGTCTTTATTTTTTACCAGTATAACAGGAGCTGGCCAGCGACTACTTGACTCTTGAATAACGCCTTTCAGCAGCATGTCGTTGACCTGATCGGCGATCACTTTCCTTTCTGACGGGGATACGCGATAGGGTTTCTGGCGTATTGGTGTAGCGTTTCCTGTGTTGATGCGGTGGTGCATACGGGGTTCAGTCCACATGGAATAACGCTTGTCTTGAGCGAAATCAAAGACTCCCGCGTAGCGTGTAAGTATCTCCTCGAGGACATCCTGCTCTGAAGAAGGCAACGACTTATTGACCTTGCGTTTCATCTCGGCTGAGTAGTTGGGTGCAGTCTGACTGAGGGCTGGAGACTCTGAGACCATTCTGACGTCAACTGTGGCCTGCTCCTCAAACGTTCCCAGTTTAAGTCCGACTTGTAGGACAACAGGCTCTGATGCTGCTTGAGCGCCCACAAAGAAGCATGTCCGTCGATGGCTGTAAGGACAGACCATGGGACCAGCACATTCTTCTTGATGGCGTTTGTATGATCGGGCTAACAAGTCCAGTGCAGGGTCCTGAGCGGACGTGAGAAGAGCACACGGGAACTAGCATTGCTGTCCGACCAGGGATCGTCACATCTTCAGACAACGAAATTGCATCAATGGGGAGAGTTGGAAAATCGTCAATTATGGCAGCGGGCAACGTACTTTGTAGCAGAATCTCTCCAGTTCCACAGTCAAGCGTAGCGCCGCATTCACGAATGAGGTCTATCCCTAAAATGACGTCATGAGTTGTGCGAGCCAGTACAGTGAATTCAACTCAGAAATTTCGTCCACCAATCGTGAGTACAACTGAGCAAATACCAACAGGGCATAACGCTTCGCCTCCAACTCCAAGGAAAATTTCTTTACGATCCCACGCGAACATTACTTTGTGGCCCAAGAAACGATGCTTGAAACGAAGACTCATAACTGAAATACCAGCACCAGTGTCTACAAGAGCAAGAGTGTCTACGCCGTATATACACACGCGCACTTTATTCATCAACATCACAGCAGAAGGAGGCATTGGCAAAACTGACCGTCCCGCGACCGCATCTCTATTGGCGTCACCAGCTAGTTTCCCAGCTGATGCGGGGAAGGCGACCGACGACGCGAAGATGGCGAACGGCGGGAACGTGTCGGTGGTGGCGTTAGGTTTCGCTCGGAGGCGGGGGACTCGCTGTGAAATTCGTTAGGCCATTGCTGTCGGGGACGGTGGTTGGCTGGGTAAGCGGTCCAGGTTTCGCGCATACGAGGCGGGTACGTCGAAAAACGTGGCGGCACGGGCGTTTCGTGCATACGAGCCGGGTACGTCGAAAAACGTGGTGGCGCAGGTGGCCGGCTGGGACAGAAGCGTGAAATATGCCCTGGGAGACCGCATGTGTAGCAAACAGGGACTTGTCGGCTCACATTAGCAGGAGCAGAGGTGGCAGAAGTACGCGGAGACAGGTCGTGCTCTGCAGGATAATTTCGTGATGACGCATAGTAGTCTTCTGGTAGACGCCTAGTTGACGATGGTTGGAGGTCTGCAGCGGCACGCCGAGATGATGACATCCGGTGGTGGCCGTGATTCGTCGGGGAAAACGGAAGCCGCGGGGTGAAATCTGTTTCTGTGCGCTGTCGGTTTTCAACGTGGTGCTCTCGCATCCAGTAGGGAGGTGGTTCGGGGCACGCGGTGAACGAGCATTGGTGATGAGCATAACCTGCTTGAAGCCGTACGAGCTCTTCTCAAACTACCCCACGTACGAGGAAGGGAATGTCTTCGCAGGCGGCGACGTCCATACTTGGGACAGTGGGAACATTGTACAAGCGCTCGAACTTGGGCAAAATTCTTCGGGTCTTCAGCACCTCGAATGCGCGACACTGCTGACTGAAAACAGAAGGAGTGTTCAAGTTCGCTTTCATTATGAGAAAGTTGTACACGTCCTCGGCGATGCCTTTTAACAAATGGCCGACCTTGTCTTCGTCAGACATATTTGCGTTGACAATTCGGCAAAGCTTCAATACCTCTTCAACGTAGGTTGTGCACATTTCGCCGGGCAACTGAGCCCTACGTGACACCGTTTGCTCAGCTTTCTTTTTCATAGAACTCGTGTTTCCAAAGCAGGCCTTCAATACCTGAACAAATATATCCTAAGTGGTGAAGACATGTTCATGGTTCTCAAACCAAAGCAAAGCGGTCCCGGCAAAGAATACTACGTTCACGAGCTTTGCCGGCGCGCCCTAGTCGTAGTAGCGGCTCACTCTGTCGTAGTGTTTTAGCCAAGCTTCCACGTCTTCGTCAGTTTTACCTGACAATATCCGTGGTTCAGGCGCTGTTGCGATGCGCGCCTCCGACGACGTTACGAAGGGCGCCTCGAAACCCACCGCTGCCACCACTTTTGCGAACGACGGCGACGCCAACACGGTCCCGAAGGCGCCACTGCTTCGAACTCCGCCGGGAAGGTCACCAGCCGTTTGGTAGCGTAGGTTTCTCAGCTCGCGACTGCTTCTGCGCAGAGCTGATAGACGAGCGGACGAGACGACGGTGAGTTAAACAAGGTTTATGTACAGCATATATACAGAGGCGTTACAAATTCGGCACTGGGGCCGGCAGAGACTCGAAGAGCCGAGCTCTCCATAGGTCTGCTCTCAAATGGGTCCGCCGCGACACACATGTCGGCTCTCCAACAGGTCTCATTTCACCTAGGGCCGCCGATCGCGACGCGCCGCAGGGCTTCTTTTATATGCACCGAGTCCAACCCAAATGTCCAACCAGAAGCGCCGCTGGTCGTCAGGTCAGACTCCTCCAATGGGGGTCGCCGCTGGGCCGCGTCATTCTTTCTCATCGAATCTGGAGAGGCTGCGCTGCAGGTGGCTGCACCCAAGGACGAGTGACGTCGCCGCGCATTGCGTCAGACCCCCATACAGGAAGATGTCGGTTGTTTACTCGACGGGCTCGCTTGCGGAGGTGACTCACTGCACGTGCACGCCAGAAAGGCGCCGTCGCCTGTTGACGCCGTTGAGTTGTTCGCGTCAGGCGGACTCGCGGGCTGGCCTTGACACAGATTGCCTTTTTCAGAGGCATGGACGTTAGCTGTCGACTCGCAGGCTTAACAGTACCCCCGCCGCCAGACAATGCGCCGGAAAGACGAGCTGCTTCGACGGGGCTCGGATGTCAGGCGCGCTCATTCGCCAGGTCCCTCCAGGTTCGCCTCCAGGGTCATGGGGAAAAGCAGCTCCAGACACTGTTCCGGGAACACATCCCTTTCTTGAGGACGGATCCCAGCTCCACTGGCTTGTCGCCACAACTTGCCGGCCAGCTTCGCTCGTCTCTTCTGAGGATCCTTGGTTTCAGCACTTGTCGATGGTTCTGCAACTTGTCGAGAACGGATCGACAACAGACAACACACGACACAAGCAAGTGCCCTCGGTCACCCGACAGAACACCAGACAAAGTATAGTACAACATACACCTATCTACGTGTCTATCGGAATTTCGTTCCCTCTACATCAAGAGGCACATGTGGGACACAAGACTCTTAAAATGACAACTCAATTTTTTTACACGTACAACAACGTAACTAATTAGAATACAACAAAAAGTTGGCTCCTTGAGCTCACTCTGGACGAGAGCGCTCAGCCCAGGTCGTGATGAGGTCAAACTTTTGCCCCGAATTGCCAGCGAGAAACCGAAAGGTTGAGAAGGTACTAGCTAGAACGCACTGCTCAATGCACCTGCATTAGCGTTAGGCTTTTCCTTTTTTTTTAACGAACGTCAAAGTTGTGCAATTGGAGCATCATGCTCCACCTCAGTAACCGGCTACTTTTAGCCGACGATACCTATGCGGTACCAAGAGCGGCTCACACTTGCGACGTTGCACAGGGGAACAACGATACGGCTTGCTACGGATTGACTCCTCACCACTTATCTTGATATCGTGTTCGATCACCCTCGTGTTTCCGGAAGGTCCGAAAACACGTCTCCAAACTCGGAAACAATCTTTCTCAGGTACTCCTTCTGGACTTCACTTAAGCTAGGCTCTAGGTTCAACTGCTCCAAGGTTACCTCCGATCCCTTTTCGATTATACCACTAGAACTCAAAATTTCCGCTCCCTCTTCCTCTGAAGCATTCAACAGCAGATCTACGACCGCTTGACGTTGAACGTATGGTTTCCAAAAATCACTGTGGTAAATTTTGTTCGGCCGCCTTCCTAATTTCACTTCATAATCGGTATCAGAAAGCTTCGATACTACTTTTGCGGGCCCTTCCCGATGAACCTCAAGCTTGTTCTTTTTGGATGGCCGCAGTAGCAATACCTGATTTCCTACTTCAAAAGCACGCTTCTTCAGCGATTTCTCGTAGTGCTCCTTCGACAGCACTTGTGCCGCATTTTTGTGGCTTTCCACCAGCGCTTTAATCGAGAGGTCCTCAAGCTGCTCTCGAAGGAGCGTCTCTGGATCAACCCTCGACAGCTCACTCCAACTTTCCGCTACAGGCGAGAGCGTTGCAACCCTCTCGCTCTGACTCAATGGCGCCATGTCGTCTTCCCTTTCTGCGGAAACCGCGCCGGTCGCTTCGGCGATGGGCCGCTCGCGTGACTGCTCACGTGACTCACGCGGAAAATTTTCTCTCTGAGGTTCCGTCGATGCGCCGATGAGGTCACTTGAGAGTTCACCGCATTGAACAAGATCAAGCTCCTGCGAAAGCTTCCGCGCTTGCGATCGCGTGAGGGCCATGTACGCTAAGTTAGGGAAGAACGATTTACCCTGCTCTTTAAGAAGCTGCTCTGAGTTGTTAGAGAAAAGATAAGGAAAACTATCGGGAAGCGCGACAGACACAGCCGCTTCGGTGCGAAGCTTACCGAACGGGCCTTCAATGACAACCGTAGCGATTGGTAAGCAAGCACTCTGCTCCTCGGCGACTTGCCTAATCCACGCGCGTTCCCCTGTAAAGTCATCCGGAGACACCAATGAAGGGTGGACAACGTCCATGGTTGCCGCTGAGTCTCTAAGTGCTCGGCACGTTTTCCCATTCACCCTAATTTCTTGGAGATACGGCTCCAACAACCGCATGTTCTTTTCCGATTTTCGGATTGTTGCAAAAGCAAACTTTTGCTTACAGTTTATCGCGATGTGCCCTTCCTTTTTGCAGTTGTAGCAGATTAGCGGCTTCCGTGATTCAAACGCCCGTGTGGTATCAGTGCGTTGTTTGGGAACCTCACTCTATTTCTCCGCTTCCGTTTGCCCTTCCCCTACAGTGTCCTTCGTAAGAGACGGGTCCTTCTTGAAATTACGGTACGGAGCGGGTTTCCGTTGATCAGGTTTCTTTGAAAAGCCCTCTTTGCTTTCATCCTTTTCTACGCGCACTGCCCTGCTATGCAACTTTCGGCGAGTATAATACTCCTCAGCTAACTCTGCTGCCTAGTTTAGCTGTACTTCCCAAAATTTGTCCTGCAGCCAAAGTTTGACATCCTCCTCGATGCAGCGGTAGAATTGCTCCAATGCAACGCATTCCACCACTTTGTCGCGGTCGCCATAAACACCTTCGCCCTTGAGCCATTCAATTAAATCGGCTTTAGGACGAAACGCGTAGTCAACGTGTGACTCATTCCCCTTTTTAGCATACCGGAACCTTTGCCTGAAAGCCTTGGGTGACAACTTATAACGTCTCAAGAGCACTTCCTTAACCTCGTCATAGCTCTCAAACGCTTCCCTCGACAAGCAAGTTATCGCGTCGGACACTTCGCCGGGAAGAAGAGATAACAGGTTCTGCGCCCAAAGAGACCGCTACAAAGCGTTTCGCTCACAGACGTATTCAAACTTGACGAGATACTTCGCCATGTCCTCGCCTACTACGAACGGTGGCAGTTGGTCCCGAATTCTCTGACCGCTGACCTGAATCGTCGCAGAAGCTACGCTAGGTGCCTGCGAACACTGTAGCATTGCCAATTCTATTCGTTTCAACCCGAGGCGCTCCTGTCTCTCGGCTTCCTCGCGGCGTTCTCGCCTTTCAGCTTCTTCACGTTCGCGAGCTTCTCGCCTTTCAGCCTCCTTGCGGCGTGCTTTGATATCTACCCAGGCCTCATCGACTTCCTCAGCCGACACTCCCTCATTCATGATCTCAAGGATCGCTTGTTTTCGTTTCGCACGGCCCAAAGTAATGCCGAGTTCCTCACAAATTTCGATGAGTCCCTTCACTTTAAGGTTCTCCATCGTTCACACTAGCCTCTTGCTGTTTGCCCCTGTTAACAATTTACTTGCCGTACCCACTATAAGTCAACTAGCAAGACGCGCAAGCAATTTTTCACACTCCCATGTTTACCCCCTCCGCATTAACTTTGGTTTCAAAGCGCTTCGACTTGGCTTGAAACGATCAAAGCTCACTTCAATGCTTCACACAGCCCTTCTCTAAACTACTACAACCTGAGCTAGAGTAGTCTGGTGACCTGAGGGGAAAACATCAGGCACTCACCTCATCGATGTCGCTGACGCCGGCCGATCCCGCAGCTGCCAACCACTGTTGCGATGCACGCCTCCGACGACGTTACGAAGGGCGCCTCGAAATCCCACCGCTGCCACCACTGTTGCGAATGACGGCGACGCCAACACGGTCCCGAAGGCGCCACTGCTTCGAACTCCGCGGGGAAGGTCACCAGCCGTTTGGTAGCGTAGGTATCTCAGCTCGCGACTGCTCCTGCGCAGAGCTGATAGACGAGCGGACGAGACGAGGGTGAGTTAAACAAGGTTTATGTACAGCATATATACAGAGGCGTTACAAATTCGGCACTGGGGCCGACAGAGACTCGAAGAGCCGAACTCTTCTCTCTAACACATAGATCTGCTCTCAAATGGGTCCGCCGCGACACACATGTCGGCTCTCCAACAGGTCTCCTTTCACCTAGGACCGCCGATCGCGACGCGCCGCAGGGCTTCTTTTATATGCACCGAGTCCAACCCAAATGTCCAACCAGAAGCGCCGCTGGTCGTCAGGTCAGACTCCTCCAATGGGGGTCGCCGCTGGGCCGCGTCATTCTTTCTCATCGAATCTGGAGAGGCTGCGCTGCAGGTGGCTGCACCCAAGGACGAGTGACGTCGCCGCGCATTGCGTCAGACCCCCAGACAGGAAGACGCCGGTTGTTTACTCGACGGGCTCGCTTGCGGAGGTGACTCACTACACGTGCACGCAAGAAAGGCGCCGTCGCCTGTTGACGCCGTTTAGTTGTTCGCGTCAGGTGGACTCGCGGGCTGGCCTGGACACAGATTGCCTTTTTCAGAGGCACGGACGTTCGCTGTCGACTCGCAGGCATAACAGCGCCCAGTAGTCTGGTTGTTGAGGTCGACGGCCACCTTGTTCCATGTCGGTGGCACTGGTGGACGCAGCAACGTAGTAGGTCAACGGGATTGCTGTGTTGTTCATGCTGATGTTGTCCGGGAATAGGCCAGCTAAGCGTCTGCTTCTTCGAAGAACTTCTGCTGCGGGATCCAGGACGGCGAATTACCCAGCACCGCTCCACCAAAGCTGTTACGAATGTGATGGGTTTATTTACACGCAAAATTCTAGCGCTCAACCGTCACTGCCGAATCACCATCGCTCGAGAGCGCCCCACCTCTTCTTCTTTCTCGCTCTGTCAGTGCGCGTTACAATATATATATATATATATATATATATATATATATATATATATATATATATATATTGTAGCGAAGCCTCCGAACTATGAAATGGGTCGAACTCTTAAGTACTTCCTAGTGTGGCTACCCATCATAACAATTTGGTGGAGAGTGCTGCGATCCCCGTCTATGCCTTTGGAGCTACGATCACATACCCTGCCATCTACTATGTACCATGACGCTTCTCAGCAAACGCCTCCTCCAATGCCACCCTCTTGTCCCGGTGTCCCCAGAATCCGCGATCCACCCATCTTCACTGGCGCTGATGGCACTGACGTGGAGGACTGGCTCGCCATTTACGAGCGCGTGAGCGTCCCCAACAAATGGAACGAGGATGGCAAGCTGACCAACTTGGTATTCTACCTTACGGGTGTTGCCAGTATGTGGTACAACAACCACGCGTCCGATTTTGCCACCTGGTCCGCTTTTAAGACCATAATCGTCAACGTCTTCGGCCGCCCTGCTGTTCGCAAGCTGCAAGCCGAGCAGCGCTTACGTGAACGTGCTCAGGAGGCTGGTGAGTCATTCACCAGCTATATTGAAGACGTCCTGGACCTGTGCAACAAATCTAATCACACCATGTCTGAGTCTGACAAGATCCGAAACATCATGAAAGGCATTGACGATGATGCCTTCACGATGCTGTTCGCCGAAAACCCCGGCACAGTGGCTGAGGTCATCACACTGTGCCAGAGCTACGAGGAGCTCCGCCGGCAGCGTTCGATGACCCGACGCTCCCCACCACGAGCTGCAACGCTTGCTGGCTTGGAGGCCAGTTGTGACCAAGTGGCGTTGATGGCAGACCTAAAAGTCCTTCATCCGTGAGGAAATCGCACGTCAGTTCTCGCTCCTGCCCTTTGCCCACCAACCGACTGTTCAACAATAGCCTACTATCCTTCTCCCTCCCAGCCATCGAGTGATTGAACAGGAAATAGCGGAGGTAATGCCTGCGTACCACCCCCCACAGCCTCCGGCTCCTGCGCCCCTGAGTTACGCGCAAGTGGTCGCCAGGCCGCCCCAAGTTGTTCCAGCACCCGCCCCTCTGACTTACGCCGAAGCTGCCGCTCGACCTCCGTCCTTTGCAGCTGGTGTGCCCGCTACGTACGTTGACGTAACCCCTCAGCCTCAGCTTCAGTCCACCATGCAGCCACCGTTCCGTCCATCGGCCCTTGCGACATGGGTGAGACCTACCCCGGTGAACAGATGGCGCACACCCGACCACCGGCCCATCTGCTTTGCCTGCGGTTACGCCGGTCACGTGGCCCGTTATTGCCACCGCGTACAGAGGGCTCCAATTTCTTCACCTGTTGCTGGCCAACTCAGCCGTCCTTATCGCGAAGAACCGCCGTCTATGCCACCTCGGTCTCGCCCAGGTCCATCTCGAAGATCGCCGTCTCCACGACGTCGTTCCCTGTCCCCCATGCGGCCAAGTGCGGCTGCTCATGAGCGGGAAAACTAGTCGTCGCAGTCCCCGAGGCAAGGACTGCGACGCTATCGCAATGTGAAAGCCCTCAGAGCAGCCCCTCGAATGTCATTGACGTGTTTGTTAACGGTGTTTGTGCATCAGCTCTTATTGACACTGGAGCTGCCGTATCAGTTATGGACAAAAAACTCTGCCACTTACTTCGAAAAGTGATGACGCCACTTTCTGGGTTGTCCCTCCGTACTGCAAGTTTGCATCGTATTCATCCTACAGCAGGGTGCACAGCTCGCGTTGTCATTGAGGACGTTCTGTATGTCGCGCAGTTCATCATCCTTCCGACATGCTCTCATGACGTCATCCTGGGATGGGACTTTCTCTCCCGCCATGACGCCGTCATCCATTGTGCCACCACCGAAATTGAGCTTTCACCCTTATCGCATTTGACGCCAGAAGACAGCCCCTCGACACTGAGCAATATTCTAACGAAAGACGATACAACAGTGCCTCCAAACTCGACGACGGCTGTGTCTGTCTACTGCGCCAGTCTCTCCGACACCATTGCACTCGTTTCGCCATCTGACCGCGCTTGCAGCAGGAAAGGGTTGCTAGTACCTTTCGCGACCGTTCAGGACAACAAGGGCAACGCTGCTATTTTTGTAACCAAGCCGTCCCCGTACACTGTTACCTTGCTTCGAGGGAAATGTCTCGACAGAGTGGAACCAGTCGACGACGCACAAGTCCTGGACGTACCCGATGACACGCGCTGTCCCAGGTCACGTACCATCAATGCTGTTTCCACTTCTCATTCGTCATCTGCTGATGTATTTGGCCCCTCCGTCGCTGACAACCTTACGGCCGTACAGCGTTCCCAACTTCTGGACCTGTTGCAAGAATATTGCCACGTTCCATTTCCCAAGTTTTTGTTATCGTCCCAAAACACCATGCACACGATTCTCAGCGCAAACCGCACCTGCAGTTTTCGAGAAGGTTCCGGACTGTAGTAGATCATTTTGATATGATCACGCCCACTGTGTGAACGGTGCAGATTGTTCTGGAACCTACGCCACCGCCAGCGATAACGCTAGAACATTCGACGGCAAGAGTATAAATGCCGACGCGCTTCGCCACTTGTCAGTTGTTGATCGAAGGCCGACGCTCCGTTCGCCGCTATCAGTCCGAGACTGCTATCTGTGCGAGACTGCTGCTGTAATTGGACTTTCCGTTTACCGGGCACAGGTTCGCCCAAATAAACAGTTAAATCCCAACATGAAGTCTCCTGTCTTCGGCCAAGTCACGACCCCGTGACATCTGGTGGAGGTGCTGCTTCGTTCATGTACCGGACACCCCCGTCAAGCCGTGAACCCAGCCCACGTCGCGGAGAAGACACCGACGCCAACCAGGAGCAGCGAACAAGCCGCCGACAGCAAGGGCTACCACCGGAGTACGGGCTTCTACAAGACAAGGCGCGGAATATCAAGGCCATGACCGCGACTGCAGCGACAATGACAACCGCAGCGTCCCAGCCCACGATGGTCATGCATCAACCCAGGGAACCAACAATTTTCCATGGGTCATCGTTCGAAGACCCGGAGTCCTGGCTAGAAACATACGACCATGTGGCCGCCCTCAACCACTGGGACCATGACGAAAAGCTGCGTCGTGTGTTCTTCTATTTGGAAGACACCGCAAGGACCTGGCTCGAAAATCGGCAGTCCACGCTCCGAACGTGGGATGTTTTCTGCGGCGCATTCCTGCAAACGTTTGCGAGCGTCGCTCGCAAAGAGAGGGCTGCTGCTTTATTAGAGACCCGGCTTCAGCTACCAAATGAAAATGTCGCCATTTTCACAGAAGAAATGACCCGACTATTCCATCACGCTGACTCAGACATGCCTGAGGAGAAAAAAGTTCGTTTCCTCATGCAAGGGGTCCAAACAGGAGCTCTTCGCGGGACTGATGAGAAACCCACCGAAAACCGTCCAAGAATTTGTAGCCGAAGCGACCACTATCGAAAAGACCCTGGACATGCGCACCAGACAGTATAATCGTCGCCTGACTGCAGACTGCGCTTCTGCTCAAGCCAGTAACTCCGGAGACCTACGTGAAACGATCCGAGCGATCGTGCGAGAAGAGCTGCGCAAGCTGTTGCCTTCGGCGCAGCCTCAAGTGGACTCAATCGCCGACATTGTGCGAGAAGAACTTCGGCAATCGCTTCAAATTCCCCACGCACCGCTGCCCGAGCCGGAAGCTATGAGCTACGCCGCTGCACTGCGCCACAACGCTCGTCCCCGTCCACGCCAAAACGCCACCCCATCGCACTTCCGTCAACAGACGCCACCGCCGCCACCACCCCCACCGACGTCATACCGTTCGCCAACGGCCCAGCGCAGTGCACCGAGGAAGACTGACGTCTGGCGCACCCCTGACCATCGCCTGCTCTGCTACCACTGCGGCGAGGCCGGACACACATACCGCCGTTGCCAGTACCGACAGATGGGACTGCGTGGCTTCGCCGTCAATGCACCGCGTCCACAGCCAGGAGAACGACCACGTGACATCGCTGACTACCTGACAGGAACTCGGTGGACACCACGAAGCCCTTCGCGTTCGCCGTCACCCAGCCGCCGCACGTCACCGCACCACCGGCAGTACTCTGGCCCAACGCGGGGCCGGTCTCCTAGCCCGTATCCGGGAAACTAAGGGCAGCAACCGGTGGAGGTGCGGTTGCTGTGCGACGAACTACCGAAGATCCTCCGACGACGACGACACCGCGACGGAGCTTTCCGAACACAACGTCGACCAGGCAAAGCCCTGACGGCGAAAGCTCACTTACCGAAGGTGGCCTGACGACGCAACATGGAAGCAGCGGAACAAGCCGACGCAGCCGTGACCCGACGCCACGCCCTAACTGTAATGCGAGACGGCGAACTAGCGACCTCGACGTTCTTATCGACGGCCACAGTGTGACCGCTCTCGTCGATACTGGAGCCAACTATTCTGTCATCAGTGGGTCGTTCGCCACGAAGTTAAGGAAAGTTAGGACAGCTTGGAAAGGCCCTGAAATCCGCACAGCCGGAGGTCATCTCGTAACGCCTGCGGGAATCTGCACAGCGAGAGTCACGATTAACGGCCGTGTTTATCCTGCAGACTTCGTAGTCCTACAGCGTTGCTCGAGAGATGTCATCCTTGGCATGGACTTCTTATGCCTCCATGGTGCTGTCATCAACCAAAAAACAAAGTCGATAACGTTATCCACAGAAGAAGCACTACCGCCGCGCACGCTGTCAGGACACCATGCCTTGCAGGTGCTAGAAGAACAAGTCACCATTCCGCCTCGCTCAAGCGTGATTATTTCAGTCGGCGCTCCTGAATCACCTGACTTGGAAGGCGTCGTTGAAGGCAGTCAGCATCTGTTGGTCACCCGAAATATTTGCGTCGCAAGAGGAATTGCAGAGCTGCGGGGAGGCAAAGCAACGGTTATGCTCGCGAATTTCAGCAATGAGTACAAACATGTCAACAAGGGAACAACGGTCGCATACATCGAAGAAATTGTCGAAGCCACCAGTGCTTTCGCCCTCGCCGATTCTGCGGAACCTGCTCAGAGGAACCAAGCCCCTCCCATAGCTTTCGACGTCAATCCCAGACTTCCGAACGATAAGCAAGAACAGCTCAAGGCCCTGCTCCTGCATTACGAAGACTGCCTTTCGTCGTCATGAAAAATTTGGCAGACCCCAATCACGAAACATCGCATCATAACCGAAGAAAATGCCAGACCACTCCGTCAGAGTCCGTACAGGGTTTCGACGCGAGAACGTGAGGCCATGAAGAGACAAGTTAATGAAATGCTGCGAGATGACATTATCCAGCCGTCCAAGAGTCCATGGGCATCCGCCGTGGTGTTAGTGAAGAAAAAGGATGGGACCCTACGTTTCTGCGTTGATTATCGCCGCCTGAACAAAATCACAAGAAAGGACGTATATCCTCCCCCACGAATACACGACGCACTTGATCGGCTCCATAACGCCAAGTACTTTTCGTCAATGGACCTCAAGACTGGCTATTGGCAAATCGAAGCCGACGAAAGAGACCGAGAGAAGACGGCGTTTATAAAACCGGACGGCCTCTTCGAGTTTAAGGTGATGCCCTTCGGCCTTTGCTCAGCGCCTGCAACTTTTCAACGCGTTATGGATACAGTACTGGCAGGATTGAAGTGGCAGACTTGTCTTGTGTACTTGGATGACGTCGTCGTGTTTTCCTCGAATTTAGACGAGCATCTTCGGCGCCTTGAAGCTGTACTTCAAGCCATCAAGACTTCCGGACTCACACTGAAGCCAGAAAAGTGCAGATTTGCGTATGAAGAGCTCTTGTTTCTGGGGCACGTTATCGGCAAGTCTGGAGTTCGTCCCGATCCAAGGAAAACAGCCACCATCGCCGACTTCCCACCGTCCACTGACAAGAAAGCCGTGCGCCGATTTCTGGGCCTGTGCGCCTATTATAGGCGGTTCGTGAAGAACTTCGCCCGCATCGCCGATCATCTCACTAACCTTACCAAGGCCGACGTGGAGTTCAAGTGGGAAACACCACAGGAACATGCTTCCCAGGAGCTTAAACATCGCCTCCAGACGCCCCCGTTACTTGCCCATTTCGACGAATTCGCCGAGACAGAAATACATACTGACGCAAGCAGCGTAGGTCTTGGCGCCGTTCTTGTGCAGAGGGCTGACGGACTTGAAAGGGTTATTAGTTACGCCAGCCGATCGCTATCCAAAGCAGAAGCAAATTATTCCACAAAAGAAAAGGAGTGCCTCGCCATCATCTGGGCTACGTCGAAATTTCGCCCCTACCTCTTACGGCAGGCCCTTCAAAGTTGTGAGCGACCACCACGCCTTGTGTTGGCTAGCCATCTTGACGGACCCTTCAGGTCGCCTCGCATGATGGAGCCTGAGACTTCAAGAATATGACATTACTGTCATTTACAAGTCCGGCAAAAAACACTCCGACGCCGACTGTCTCTCTCGTGCACCTGTCGACCAACCGCTACCCGACGACCCGGATGACGACTACTTCTTGGGAACGATAACTACCGACGACTTCGCTGAACGACAGCGGGCCAACCCGGAACTTAAGGCCCTAATAGAATACCTCGACGGCAGGACCACCGAAGTCCCGAAGCTATTCAAGCGCGCACTTGCGTCGTTCTTTTCACGAAACGGTCTTCTAGAAAAGAAAATCTTTTCACCACTTCGAGCTAAGTACCTCCTTGTGGTGCCTTCAGCTCTGCGAACAGAACTCCTGCAGGCCCTGCACGACAATCCGACGGCAGGGCACCTCGGTGTTTCTCGCACGCTCGCGAGGATACAAGAAAGGTACTACTGGCCACGTCTTACCACCGACGTCACTCGTTATGTGAGGACATGCCGGGACTGTCAGCGAGGCAAGACACCGCCGACAAGGCCAGCGGGACTTCGGCAGCCAATCGATCCACCTTGCCGACCTTTCCAGCAGATTGGTATGGACCTACTGGGGTCGTTCCCGACGTCGGCTTTCGTAAACAAGTGGATCGTGGTAGCTACCGACTACCTCACCCGCTACGCCAAGACAAAAGCCCTGCCGAAAGGCAGTGCATCTGAGGTAGCTAAGTTCTTCATCGAAAATATCGTCCTACGTCACGGCGCCCCGGAGGTCGTTATCACCGACAGAGGCAAGGCATTCACTGCCGACTTAACTCAAGCGATCTTGGCGCACAGCCAAACAAACCACCGCCGGACGACAGCGTACCACCCACAGACCAACGGCCTCACCGAGCGGCTTAACAAGACGATCGCCGACATACTGTCAATGTACGTCGATGTCGAACACAAGACGTGTGACGCCATTTTTTCGTATGTGACCTTCGCATACAACACGGCGGTGCAGGAGACGACACAGATACCTCCATACAAACTGGTCTACGGAAGGAGCCCGGCAACAACGCTCGATGCCATGTTGCCCAACGTCACCGATGAAGAAAACCTCGATGTGAGTGAGTACCTTCAACGCTCCGAAGAAGCCCGACAACTTGCGCGTCTCCGTATCAAGAATCAACAGACGACCGACAGCCACCGTTACAACCTTCGACGACGCTTCGTGGAATACCAGCCAGGTGAACGTGTTTGGGTGTGGACGCCGATACGCCGACGTAGGACTAAGTGAAAAGCTTCTGCGACGGTATTTCGGACCGTACAGGGTGGTTCGACGTCTCGGCCCACTTGATTACGTGGTTGTCCCCGACGGCATCACAAACTCTCAACGACGCCGATCGCGACCTGAAGTCGTCCATGTCGCGCGCCTCAAGCCGTTTCATTCGCGTTAACAAACTGAAACAGTGTTTTTTGTATTATTGTTGTATCGTAATTTATTCATTGTACCTTCTTGCATTGTTATTGTACGTTCATCTTTGGTTAAAGCATTGGGACGATGCCTTTTTTCAGAAAGGGGCAATGCCACGTTCCATTTCCCAAGTTTTTGTTATCGTCCCAAAACACCATGCACACGATTCTCAGCGCAAACCGCGCCTGCAGTTTTGGAGAAGGTTCCGGACTGTAGTAGATCATTTTGATAAGATCACGCCCACTGTGCGAACGGTACAGATTGTTCCGGAACCTACGCCACCGCCAGCGATAACGCTAGAACATTCGACGATTGATTGATTGATTGATTGATTGATTGATTGATTGATTGATATGTGGGGTTTAACGTCCCAAAACCACTATATGATTATGCGAGACGCCGTAGTGGAGGGCTCCGGAAATTTAGACCACCTGGGGTTCTTTAACGTGCACCCAAATCTGAGCACATGGGCCTACAACATTTCCGCCTCCATCGGAAATGCAGCCGCCGTAGCCGGGATTCGAACCCGCGCCCTGCGGGTCAGCAGCCGAGTACCTTAGCCACTAGACCACCACGGCGGGGCAAGAACATTCGACGGCATGAGTATAAATGCGACGCGCTTCGCCACTTGTCAGTTGTTGATCGAAGGCCGACGCTCCGTTCGCCGCTATCAGTCCGAGACTGCTATCTGTGCGAGACTGCTGCTGTAATTGGACTTTCCGTTTACCGGGCACAGCTTCGCCCAAATAAACATTTAAATCCCAACACGAAGTCTCCTGTCTTCGGCCAAGTCACGACCCCGTGACAATATCGTTCTTCTTTCGATGTCGGGCGAAGTTCTCTCAGTCGCACGTCCGTTGTTACGCATCGCATCGACACTGGTGCCCATCCATCTATACGGCAACGTCCATATTGCGTGTCGCCTGCTGTACGTCGAGTAATTAATGATCTGGTTGACGATATTCTCCGACGCGACGTTATTCGGCCCTCGGACAGTCCATGGGCGTCTCGTGTTGTTCTTGTTGCGAAGAAAGACGATTCTGTGCGGTTCTGTGTGGACTACAGACGGCTCAATAAGATCACTCCCAAGGATGTTTATCCACTGCCACGCATCGATGACGCAATTGACAGCCTTCATGGAGCCGATTTTTTTTCTTCTCTCGATCTGCGCTCGGCGTACTGGCAAGTACCCATGGCTGACGACGCCCGACCAAAGACCGCCTTCGTCACGCCAGACGGCTTGTACGAGTTCAACGTCATGCCGTTTGGTCTATGTAATGCACCTTCGACCTTTGAGCGCATGATGGACACCGTTCTGCGCAACTTGAAATGGTACACGTGCTTGTGTTACCTCGACGATGTCATTGTCTTTGCTCCGGATTTCTCTACGCATCTCCAACGTCTGAAAGAAGTTCTCGCACGTGTGAGCAATGCCGGCTTGCAACTAAATCTGAAAAAGTGCTGCTTTGCAGCACGGCAACTCACCATACTGGGGTACGTCGTGTCCAAAGACGGCATTCTTCCTGATCCTGCCAAGCTTCAGGCCGTGGCTGAATTCCCCTAACCTGCATCTGTCAAAGAACTGCGTAGTTTTGTGGGCCTGTGCTCATACATCCGACGCTTCATACGAAACTTTGCCACGATCATATCACCGCTGACGAAGCTCTTTCGAAGTAGCGGGCCCCTCAATTCGTGGTCATCTGAGTGCGACAATGCGTTCGTGAAGCTCCGCCACTTGCTGAGGTCGCCTCCCATTCTACGCCACTACGACCCTACAGCCCCAACGGAGGTGCACACGGACGCCAGCGGTGTAGGCCTAGGCGCTGTCTTGGCGCAGCGAAAACCCGGATTCCCTGAATATGTCGTAGCATATGCAAGCCGTACGCTCACGAAAGCCGAGACAAACTACACCGTCACGGAGAAAGAGTGCCTGGTGATCGTCTGGGCCCTTACAAAGTTTCGACCTTATTTGTATGGTCGCCCATTCGATGTCTTCACCGACCATCATGCACTATGCTGGCTTTCATCATTGAAGGATCCCTCAGGCCGTCTCGCCCGTTGGGCTCTTCGCTTACAAGACTACGACATCCGTTTGCTGTATCGCAATGGACGCCAGCATGCTGACGCTGATGCCCTCTCACGCTCCCCTCTACCTCAAGACGGCGTGCCCTGCTCAGTAACCTCAATTGCTGTATCTGCCATCGATGTTGACATCCTCGCTACCGAACAGTGAAAGGAAAATTGGATCACCCCGCTGATCGACTTACTGTCTGATCCGTCCGCAACACCATCCACGCGTGCCTTGCGTCGTCGAGCTCACCATTTCGCCATCCGTGACGGCCTCCTACACCGACGCAATTACGACTCTGATGGCCGGCAGTGGTTACTCGGCATACCCCGCAGTCTGCGGTTGGAGATATGTGAAGTTTTCCATTCTGATCCGCAATGTGCACACTCTGGGGTATTCAAAACTTACCACCGCATTCGACAGCGCTACTTCTGGCGCGGGATGTACCGGTAGGTGCAGCAGTTCGTTCGCTCTTGCCTCCTCATTTGCCAACGCCGTAAACCGTCAGCACACATGTTGCACGCCGGTCTGCAACCGTTACCTTGCCCTGACCGTCCCTTTGGGCGCGTAGGTATCGATTTGTATGGACCACTTCCTCTGACGTCGGCTGGCAACCGCTGGGCCATCGTTGCCGTTGACCATTTAACGCGATACGCCGAAACCGCCGCTCTCCCTGCGGCTACTGCGCGCGATGTTGCGTCCTTCCTGCTGCATCGATTTATACTGCGCCACGGACCACCCCAAGAGCTTCTCAGCGATCGAGGCCGTGTCTTCTTGTCGGAAGCCATTCTGACGGAGTGCCATTCTGTCCACCGCAAAACTACTGCTTACCACCCACAGACAAATGGCCTCACCGAACTCTTTAACCGCGCCCTCGGCGACATGCTTTCTATGTACGTCGCTGCCAACCACACTAATTGGGATAATATACTGCCCTTCGTCACCTACGCCTACAACACCGCCCCTCAGAGCACGACCGGTTTTTCACCTTTCTACTTGCTGTACGGAAGGCACCCGTCGCACACCATGGACACCATACTCCCGTACACGCCGGATCCATCTCAGTAGGGAGTTTTAGTCTGGGTACGCATTCTCTTGGGGCGATGCGGGCTTGGGAGCGCGCGGCGTTGCGTGCCCAACCCATACCCAACCGGAATGCCTTTTAGTTGTCGCCACGGTGGCACGCACGCAAACGCAAGCCGCACGAAGGTCATACGTGCTCGCAGCGCCATAGCGTCTTGTCGTGTAAGTATTATTTAATTATTTTTATGATTGAAAATGTAAAATTAAACATACATAGTGATCAAGACACTTTTTTATCGTGTACAGTATTCTGGTATACGAAAAAAGTGAAAAATACAAAGTTACTACAATGACAGTGTCGACATCTTGTCACACTTCGTGCGACCACAGTCATGAACTTGTTAGCTTACGCGTAATGTTTTTGAGATGAAAACAAATAAAAACGTTACTCATTTGTAATATTGTCGCTGCGCAGTTTTTGCATCACATGTACAATGCACAACGTTTCTGCAATAACAATGTTGTGGTTGTTTGTTTCAATATAGCTGCGCTAGATGGCGCCACCTATTCAGCTGGTCGGGGCTGGCATATATTTAGTTTCTATGTTCCAGGCCATTCTAGCTTTGGTAATCTGGCTGAAACCATGTAATCGTTATAAGTGCTCCCACTTTGTTTATTTCAACTCGACGGCTAGAGTATCAGCAGTGCGGATACTGTGAGTTCTTGCGAAGGTGGACCTTACAAGGCGGCCGATCCATACTGTCCGAGATTTCGTGCCTTTGTGTCATGCTATTTGTATAGTGGCTAGCCACTATAATATTTGCGCTTAAACTTAAATGTCAAAGTGGTTGATCTGGCCAGCCTCGGCTTTGCTCGCCGTGAAGGTAACATGATGCGCCAGCATGTGCGCCGGGGCAGCTTATCTCCGCTAGGTGGCCAGTGGTGGCAACGTTGTTTGACCGACGCATCGCCCCAGCGATCTTGCGACGCATCTGTTTGGGGCTTCGCGCATGCGCAATACCGCCGCCCCATCGTCCTGCGTACGCAAGCCGCCTGCGTACCCAGCACTAAAACTCCCTAGTGTACACCTATTTCCGAGACAGCCAGGCTTGCTGAAGAGTGTCGCGAGCTTGCCAAGACTTTCACGACGCAAGAGCGAGAGCGGCAGAAGAGTATTCGTGATGGCTCCACCACTTCTGAGCCCAGGTTCCTTCCTGGTGCGCTTGTATGGCTCTCGATCCCGACCTCTGTAGCTAGCCTTTCTTCCAAACTACTTCCCAAATACGAAGGCCCATGCCGTGTCATCGAGCGCACCTCACCCGTCAACTATCTGATCGAACCCATTGAACAATCTTCGGACATGCGCCGCCGTGGGCGAGACATCGTCAACGTGAGGCGCCTGAGGGCTTATTATGACCCGCTCATAGTAACAAGCTGTTAGGTCGCCAGGCGGCTCCTTCTTCGACCCCGGTGTAACTGTAGCGAAGCCTCCGAACTATGAAATGGGTCGAACTCTTGAGTACCTCCTAGTGGGGCTACCCATCAAAGACGCCGCTCGCGCTGAGAGCCCGTGCTTGGCCGTGACTGTCGCCATTGTATATTCTCGCTCGTTGCCGGCTAATAAACGCCTTAACAATATATATATATATATATATAGGAAGGTAGCGATGGTTTGTAGAAGTAGATGAGGAAGAAGTGCAGAATAGGATAAACATGGCGTATGAGCCACGCCACGTCTCCCAGTCATCATAGCGTCACATATATATATATATATATATATATATATATATATATATATATATATATATATATATATATATATCACGAGCAAATTAAGACCTAGAGCAGCAGTTCGCCTGAACCAGAGCAACGAAAATAGAAAATGTTCTCTTCGTCTTCTCAGCCCAAAACGAGTATGAGCCACAGCACCTCGTTCATCAATGGTGGCATGCGTCATTGCTTCCTGTCCCAAGCAGCATCGTCTCGATGCTGTACATGAAGGCAATAAAATAAAATGAGACGAAAATTACTATGCAACAAAATAAATGGCGTAAGGAGGACGTAGTCAGCTGTGGGGTCAAGAGTCAAATGAGAAATAAGAAAAATAAGAAAGAATGTAAGGAAAAGGCGAAAAAAATGGCAGCATATCCACGGAGTGAATGATGGATAGTGGAGCGAAGCATCCGTCCGTCAATTCGTTCTTGCTTCAGTCCATCCAATCATGCGTCTGTGTGGCCGCCCGTGCGTTCATCCGCCCATCCGCGCGTGCGTCTGTTCGTGCGTACACACGCCCATTTGTGCGTCCGTCCTTGCGTTCGTCCGTGCATCCGCTCCTACGTCCGTCCGTGCATCCATCCCTCCGTGCAGCCATCCGTGCGTCCATCCATGCATCTGTCTGTGTGTCCGTTTGTCCACCTATTCAACACTCCAAGTACCACCATCTCGCATCTTTTCATCATGTATTCCTCATATAGAAGCACCGCCATCCAGCGGACATTCCAAGGACTGAACGAGAGGTGGCACACGCACACTTTCTTACGGCTTGCGCTTCGTGTCTACTTTCCAACTTTAACCACCTCGAGTTCATGGTATATACTAGTTCACTGTATTCATGGCACTCCGGTCCAACGCTCGCTAAACCTTTCTAAAACTAAGGAGGTTACGACCAGCGAGTATAACGTAGCAACCCTTTCTTGTCTTCTGTGCGTTGTTGAACGATAAAAATTAGCAGTGTGCGCGTTAAGTAAAAGCGGAATTCTCCTGTCTCTCATTTCCCCCTAGCAGCCATTGGCATGTTCATTGACCACTATCTTTTATTGTTCAACAGTTCAACAACGCACAGAAGAAATCTCTCCCCAGCCCCACCTTGGAGGTCCAAATGTAATACTTGTTACACACTACTACTACGGCAACGAGGGACAAACGGGTGCCGCTATAAGGAGCTTCGCCCCTAAAGGACGCGAAGTTGCCAAAAAAGTCGGTCACTTCACTGGTGATTCCGAGTGCGAAAAGCATGGTTTGAGCCGTGAAACGTGAATGACTTCAGTTTGCGAGGAGCGAGGGGAACGTCTCGAAGTGCCTTACGGGAGAACCTCGTAAGTAACATCGCTGAGACGTCATACCGCCTTGAAATGGCCGAAGTAGCGGCGAAGAAGCTTTGCTGAACGGAGACGCTGTCGGATAGAAGTCCACACCCAGACTTCATCACTAGGCTTGAAAATAACTTCACGGTGATGAAGATTCAAGCAGCGCGCGTCTGCGGTTTGGTGATACTGAATACGGTGACGAGCAAGTTGACGGGCCTCTTCAGCGTACTGCGCGAATTTGGCGGCATCTGTGTGGTATATTGCTAAGTTGTCGGGCAGGAGCATGGCGTCGAGCATCGTCGTTACCTAGCGACCGTGGACTAAGCGAAAAGGTGTGAAACCGGTACTTTCTTGAACAGCAATGTTATACGCAAAAGTTGTGTAAGGAAAGATGGCGTACCAGATCTTGTGATTGATGTCCACTTACATTGACAGCATGTATGCAATTGTCTTATTGAGTCATTCAGTCATTCAGTCAGCCCGTTTGCTTGCGGGTGGTAAGCCGTTGTTTTACGATGTTCAGTGCCACTTAATCGCAAGACTTTCTGTAGCATCTCTGCGGTGAAAACTGTCCCACGAGGCCTCGACAAGCAACTTTGGGCGATCCAGCAGGCCAAGGAAGCTGCCGGGAGACACGGTCTCTCCTTTGCCCCTAAGTGGGAGCCCATCCCAGCAATCTGCCGGAAATTAATAAAGTCTACATCTCTATCCCTCTCTCTCTCAGTTATGATGACAGCTGACGCACCGTGACGTAAGACGATACTGTTAACAAAAATTGGGCGACGTCTCCTGCGGTGGCTTTTGGAAGTGCCTTTGTTTCACAGTAGCGTGTTATGTAGTCAGTAGCGACCACAATCCACCGGTTTCCGACGAAGACGTGGAGATTGACCCCAGCAAGTGCATGCCAATCTGATGAAAGGGCGCCTTTGGTGGGCCTATTGTTTACAGTAGTCCCGCTGGTCGTAAAAGTGGAATCTTACGTCGCTGACAGTCGCGACATGTGCGAACGTAGTGCTTCACAGTCTTTGTGAGACGTGGCCAGTAGTAGGAGCGTTGAATCCGTTGCAGCGTGCGCATATCGACGAGGTGTCCGGACGATGGCTCATCATGACACGCACGTAAAATGTCACCACGAAGCGTAGTTGGCGCAACAAGCAGATACATAGCTTGTGTAGGATGAGAGCTTTTTTCATGAAGCACTCCATCGTGGAAACAAAAGGAGGATAGCGAGCGTGCAAAGCTTCGAGGAGGGTGGGAATCGCACCCTTCCAGGTAGTCAATGAGCGGGATTAGCTCCGAGTCATGACGCTGTTGCTCAGCCAAGTTGGTTGCTGATATGGCATAAAGAAAAGTGTCGTCGTCTTCAAGGTCAGTGTTGGCATTTTCGACCGGTGCACGTGAAAGACAATCGGCGTCAGTGTGTTTCTGCCCATAATTTTGGACGATCGTGACATCAAAATTTTGTAGCCGAAGGCTCCATCGTGCTAGACGACCTGAGGGATTTTTGAGTTTCGCAAGCCAACAAAGGGAATGTTGGTCGCTAACTGCTCTGAATGGGTGGCCATACAAGTATGGACGGAACTTTGTTGTGGCCCATACAACAGCGAGGAATTCCTCTTCGGTTACAGAACAGTTTTTATGCGCTGGGGATAACGTTGTGCTCGCATAAGCGATCCTGCGCTCTGCGCCATTATGCCACTGAACTAATACCACTCCTAGTCCAACGTTGCTGGCGTCAGTGTGTAATTTCGTGTCGGCGTTTTTGTCAAAATGACCAAGTACAGGTGGACCCTGAAACAAACGAGACACCGCCTTTTCTGAGCTTCGTGACGGGTTCAGCAGTCTTCGTAAAGTTTTTCGCCAAGCGCCTGTAATACGCCCAGAGCCCCATAAATCGGCGTAGGTCGCGCTTATTCGTGGGCACGGCAAATGCGCCAACGAAGCGTGTTTTCTCCGGATCTGGAAGGATGCTGCCATGACTCCCAACATGACCAAAGAACTTCAGTTCTTCGTATCCAAAATCACATTTCTCGGGTTTTAGAGAAACACCGCTGTTCTGATTGCCTGAAGAACTGCCTGAAGGCGTTGGACGTGTTGCTTATACGTGTCTGCAAATACCACGACGTCATCAAAAAAAAACAAGACATGATTGCCACTTGAGCCCTGTGAGGACCGTATACATCATTTTTTTGCAAAGTAGCTGGCGCTGAGCATAGACCGAAAGGCAACACCTTAAAGTCATACAGGTCGTAGGGAGTAATAAACCCGCCATTTCACGGTCGCGCTCATCCACTGCGATTTAGTAGTAGCCGCTACGAAAATCCATGGAGGAAAAATACTTAGCGTTGCGTATACGGTCCAACGAGTCATCTATCCGGAGTAGTGGATAAACAACCTTTTTCGTGACCTTGTTCACTTTACAGTAATCAACGCAAAAGCGCAACGTACCATCCTTTTTTCTTACTAGCACAACTGGCGAAGCCCAGGGACTGGTCGATGGCTGGATTACGTCGTCTTGAAGCATCTGCTGGACTTGGTCACGTATAGCGTCTTGCTCTTTCTGCGACACCCTATAGGCATGTTGTCAGATGGGTCTCTCAGTGGGTTCCGTGATGATACGATGCTGAGTAAGTGGTGTCTGTTTAACCTTTGACGTCGTGGCAAAGTAGTCTTCAAATGAGCCGAGTATACGCAAAAGGCTTTTTCGTTAAGCCGAAGGTAGACTCTCGTTTACGTCGAGAGTGCTCGCGAAGGTCTCGTCAGGGTGGCCATTCAATGAAAATGAAGCTAACGTGACGAACCTTCGGCATCGGCAAGTTCTTCAAAATATGCAGTGGCAGTGTGTCTCATTAGGTGGATCGCCACCTAACGAGATGCACTGTCATTGCATATTTTGAAGACGAATATCGATTCGTCGCTGACGTTCGGGACCAGCTGGTGAACATGCCTGTTGCTAGGCTGAATAATTCCTCGAGCAACACAGATTTGTCGTGAAATAAGGAGAGAAAAATTGTCCTCTGCAATTACCGCGTCAGACACGTCCTGTCCCAATTCTACTTTGACAAAGAGGCTGCTTCGAGGTGGGAGAGCGAGAGAATTGTCGGTAACACGGAACATTCTTTTCCGGAATCGCGTACTGTCAGTTGCAGCACAAAAAGGATCCTCGAACGACACAAGTAATTCATGGAGGTCGATGACGGCGCCACACTAACGGAGTAAGTCCATTCCTAGAATGACTAGACGAGAGCACACGTGCAATACGTGGAAAGAGCCCGCAAATATCGACGTACGTCTACGAATGCGTTCCGTGCACATACCAGTAACCATCGCCAGATGGCCACCTGCCGTGCGCAACTGAAGCACTTGCCACAGTTTGGTAACTTTCCTCAGTTCAGATGCCAGCGGGGCACTCATTACGGAATTGTCGGCGCCGGTGTCGACGATGACGTTGACAGCATGATTGTCGACGAAGATGGCAATTCCGGCAGAAACGATCTTTCTGCTGTCAGAGAACACTGCAAAACTGGAATGGTCCTCGTCGGGTCGTTGCGTCGAATGAGGGTCTTTTACAGTTCGCCGGGCCGCGACTTCACCCCCAGAAGTCGCCGTTCCTAGTTTCCCCTGCGGGGACTTGGTGGCAGGCTCCTGAAAGGAGCGGGAGACGCTGACGGCAAACTGGGTAACGTAGACCGGCAAGGCGATGGTGATCTCGACTGGTGGTGCTGAATAGTCGAGGGTAGTTCGCTGGCCCGTGAGATAGGCTTCAATTTCGTGGGGGCGCTCACCGTAGCGTGGGCATCGAGCATCAGGGTGGAAGCTGCGGAGACCTAGTTGCCGGTATTGACAGTTTCGGTATACGTGACCCGCTTCGCCGCAGTGATACCAGAGCGGACGGTTATTCGAGGTCCGCCACGTACTTGCCAGGCTACCACTTTGTCTTAAGGCAGACGACGGATAGGAAAACCTTGAGCCGAGAGGCGGGCACGAAGCAGTCAGTGTTCTGGAATGGTGCATAGCCTGGTACCTTGGCCGCATAGCAGGATCTGTAGCTGGTGGCGCAGGGGATCGCAATGCCGCTGCGTATGCAGTACTGGGGCCTCAGGAATCGGTGGTGCGAATGGGGCCAGGGGTGTGATGGCCTGCCGGACTTCTTGTCTGATTACATCCGCGAAGGCTGACACAGGTGGATCGGATCCCACTGCCTGAAGCTGTCACAATTCGTCCCGAACGATACTTTAATTGAAGTCTGCGAGGGCCTATCTCTCGCTGTCAGCCGATATAGCATGCGGTGGCCGAGATCTGGCGTTCATACTGTGACGACCGCTGTTGCAGAGTACGTTCCATCGTGGTTGGGTCATTGATTAACTCGGCGACTGTCGTCGGGGAATCGCGCACGAGTCTAGCGAAAAGCTGTTCTTTTACTCCGCGCATCAAATGCCGCATCTTCTTTTCCTCCGGCATGGCATAGTCCACGCGCCTGAAGAGCCGAAGCATGTGCTTGACAAACATGGACAGTAGTTCTTTTGGCCGCTGGTTTCTGCAGGATATGAATTGTTCAGCCCTCTCCTTCCCCTCGCTGTTGCGATAGGTATCATGGAGCTGTCGGCTGAACTCTTGCCAGGTTGAAAAGGAGCTCTCGTGGCTCTCGTACCAAGTCTTCGCAGACTCTTCCAAGTAGAAGTAAACTCGATGCAGCTTGCGAACATCGTCCCATTCGTTGATAATGGCAACCCGATCGAAGTGGTTGAGCCAGTCATCAACATTCTCGAAGATGTCTCCATATAATGGCTTTGGTGTCTGGCGCATGAAAAACATGCGCGAGAAGAGAACCATGGGCATCGCTGGTTTGAACCGCCTGGCTTGTCATCGGAGTTGCCATCTTTCTGGGCCTCGAGTACAAGGGGCCAAATTCAGGGAGTAACCCATGCAGGCGGCGGCTGCTTCTTGCTATGGGAGATGTAGCTGTCTCCAAGATGGCTGACACAGCCGAAGTACACGTACCCAGCGTCTCCACCAGTAATGTCACGAACAAAACAAGACCTACAGCCAAAAGTTCACCTGAACCAGAGCAACGAAAATGTTCCCTTCTTCTCAGCCTAAAACGCGTACCTCGTTTATCAATGGTGGTATGTGTCAATATATATATATATATATATATGTGTGTGTGTGTGTGTGAGTGTGAGTGTGTGTGTGTGTGTGTGTGTGTGTGTGTGTGTGTGTGTGTGTGTGTGTGTGTGTGTGTGTGCAGCTTTCTTGCAAACAGTAGAGATCACCCCACGTGATAACAGCAACAAAGGAAGAATTTATTTCAATAGTTTCAGCCAGAAACTAGACTTCCTTAGGTTTAAGGTTATATGTCGCTTGAACTCACAACTATACAAGTTCACACGAAAAAAATGAGAAGGAGGACAAGACAAAAACAGAGAGAGAGGGAAAAAGCAAGAGGCGGAGAAGTTTTCAGGGGTAACTGCGCAATTCATGTGGCGTTGTCAGTGTTTATGTCCTGTCAAGCACTGCATGCGGTGTTCGGGTAGCGGTACTTTTAATGCAGACGTCAGGGCATACGTCAGGGCATACGTCACGTATGCCCTGACGAAGGCCGGTCCACGGCCGTAACGTTGGCAATAAAGTATCGTTTTTCGTTTGCTCGTTCGCTTCTTCTGGTGACTTATAACTCGACCGGAATCCAGGAAGACTTTCAAAATATATATATATATATATATATATATATATATATATATATATATATATATATATATATATATATATATATATATATATATGAAAACGCAACAAGAAAATCCGGAGACAACACTCCTGTGCGCGGAATCGAACCTTTATTCAATAATACCTAGAGAGGAATCTGTCACTGCGATCGTGTACCTCCATAAAAAATTATGGTAAGTACAGGCTTCGGATTGGATAGGGTTAGCTAGTGAACTGGCTGCAGACAAAGGTCTCTTGATTTGCTGCAACGTTGGAGCTTTACGATTCGTATTTGAGAGTTTAAAAGAAGCTTCGTCCACTCACCGCTGCGCATAGATGTAGCGTCTTCGAGTTTATGTTTTTCCCATGGACGCGTCTTGCCTAAACTCGGTTTATATCAACTGCGAAACGATGACAAAGCTAAGTAGACGCATCGTCACGTTCCGCTGACTCGACTTCACAACAAACCAGAGATTCTTTTTTAGGGCAGAAATCTTGGACAGGCGCACCAAGGATTGCAGAAGACGAAATGTTAGGCGTTTCTTACTTAATACTGAACTGTCAAGATAATGCATACTTTCGAGAGAAAAACGAGCATGTTTGTTTTCAAGTGTTGTGACAGAGAAACGCACACCCTGATGGTTGACTTTGCCCAGCTTTCACTTTTGTTGCCTAGTAAGAAAAACGTTTTGCAATAAAGTTTGCGCACAAATAAATGACCGAAGTTTAAATTAAATATAGGCTCATTTGAGATTGTTTTACAGTCCGCAAAGCAGCGTCGCGAATCTTAAAAACGTAATCCATCCGAAGCGGATTCGAAGCCTGAACTTAGCTTGATTGATTGATTGATATGTGGGGTTTAACGTCCCAATGATTATGAGAGACGCCCTAGTGCAGGGCTCCCGAAATTTCGACTTTCTGGGGTTCTTTAATGTGAACCCAAATCTGAGCACACGGGCCTACAACATTTCCGCCTCCATCGGAAATGCAGCCGCCGCAGCCGGGATTCGAACCCGCGATTGCGGGTCAGCAGCCGAGTACCTTAGCCACTAGACCACCGCGGCGGGGTGAAGCCTGTACTTAGCATAATTCCGACGAGGGTACAAGCGCTGCTGAAAGAGCCCGCGTGGACACAAGCGCCAGATTCCCCTGTAGGTATGATTGCATGAAACTAGGGGTTATTGTATGAAACTCTATTCATATTTACCACTTACCGCTGTTGACAGGCATTTCGGAGGGCAACTACCGTGTTTTCAGCATTATCAGCAAGATGGCGCAGTGAGCGCACGGCGGCTCTCATCTCTCACGCGTACTCCTCGGGTGGAAGGTTGTTGGGGCAACCACATAATCCCCGTCAGCGGAAGCCTGGGAGAGGTCCTTAAGGAGCCCGAATTTGCATATACAGACCAAGCTGGTGGACTGATCTGCTAGTGTTGCGACCCCTTGGGCCCCAACCTATCCCCCGGCCATCAAACTTGGTTTTCCTCATTTCCCCTCCTCTTCCTAAATAATAATGTTTATTCCTCTTCCTCCTCTCTCACGCGTACTTTTCCCCGCGGAGAGAATAATGTGGTGGACACTCGATCGCGTACCATTGTCTTGCAGTGAGGGGAATCATACGTCTTGCCTATCTTTTGGGTTTCGTCGGAACGATTCTATTGTAGTTACCGGGCGCGCAAAGGTCATTGCAATCGTTGCACAGCCTCTGTTTGCGAAAAAGGCGCGCTTTTCAGACTCGACGAAGTAACAACTGAGACGCTTATTCGCATTCATCTGTACCTGTCAGCACGTTTCATGCGTTATTTACGCGTGAGAAACGCGGGGCACGTTTCAATCTGCATGCAATTCTGCGCGTGACCTTTCAATTTGTTGCTATCACGTTCATTGCTTCGCCTTTGCGGCAAAGCTGTGACTTTTTTTTCAATTTCCTCGCTCTCTTTAATCCACACGATGTGTATATCAATGAGCTTGTCTTGCCGTTGTCCTATTTGATTATTCAGTGCTTGGTCAAAGGTGCCGGGCTAATTTTTCATGCTCACGCAAAACAGCCGCGGAAGTGGCCTTTCAGCGCTAATAGCCCTTCGCGCTCCTGGTACGGATGACGTCAAGTACAACTGATAAGTCTTGTGAATCTGGTCAGGTGTTGGTGCGAGAGCTGGAGAGCTACCGCGGACATTTGCTACTACATGAAAACGAGCTGAGACCTTCAGAACCTGCTGGCGTCCTTTGTTGAAATTGGTCAACATCGACTCTATAGCAAGTTCCTGAACCCGTCGGTGACTACGCACACACACACACACACATACATGTACAGTGCTAACTACTCTATATAGGTGTTACCCGGACAAAGTGAATGTGCGCAAACAATGAAACGTCAGATATGTCCCGACACCACGGCAGGTGTATAGTAACGTTCGTCTTTGAGGGCTAAACGTATGCCAGTGCTAAAGAGCGGTCGGCCGGATGAGGCCTATTGTTGGCGTATGTCGACCGAATCATGCATGCAGTCCTGAGCGGTGATTGCTTGATCGCGTTTCAAACCGTGGAGGTCGGCTGGTCTCCATTAAAAAAGATTTAATTTCTGTGATATCGACGCTGCAAAAAGAGACTCACCTCGAAGTTTGCTTGGTCCTTGCACTTAATCCCCAATATGTAAAATTTGCTTTCTGGTACGTCTTTGATCTCATAGCTTGTATTGCCCGTTCCCCCGGATTTTGAGTAGAATCTAAAGCGATGGTCTCTATATTCCACTAGTGCATCCCAATATCGAAGAGCTTTATAATATTCAACATTAATCGTTGCTTGACCTCTGGAAAAAAGTGAATAAGGAAGAAGGGAAACAAAGGCAAAGTTTTAAAAAATAACATTAACCGAAATACTCGGGTGGGGAAATGCGGGCACATATATTAACTCTTTCGTAAGCGCGCGAAAATGGCTATGTTTATATGTCTCGGACATATTGGTTTTGCCAGTTTCAAAAGTACATCCAGCTCGCACTGCTGCATAGAACATTTTCCGCAATGAAAGGCTCTTTCCGAAAAATATATGGTGTAAACCAACCAAAAGATTTTGGAATGACTCGAAATGTGAAAAGTGTGTAATATTTGGTTGCCAGCTGGTAAACAATCTAATAAAAAAGTATATATGCAAAAATATTGAAAACAATAAAAATTCAGAATATTCATTTTGAAGATAAATGACCCAGGAACAGTACGAAAAATAATAGACGTTTTTAAAATGTTTCTTTTCACATAGACAAACGAAATCAAAACATAGGTACTGCTTCATTGATCGTGCCTTGCGGTAAAGCGTTCCTTGCTTTTTCGAGAGACACAAAAGAACTCGTACATTTTTCTCAATATTTTTTTTTTCTTTTTTAAAGGAGACAGCAAGTGTTTCAATATAGATAGATGCCCGAGATGCGAACAATGCACAGATTAATCAGACGTCCAATGAACTTCGTGATTTGGTCTAGCATCCCGTCTTTCCAAGACCCACCCCACTTCGCATAAGTTGACATTGTATTATAAGCATCTAAGCATATTTGCACTTTGTACGTCGTATAAAAAAATAATATTGCGCCCAGTTCTTAAACGTTTCGCGTTGTTCACTGATCAGTGCCACGATGGGCTGTGCTACTCTTCTTGTCGTGAGCAGAACCTCTGCAGCCGACGCCGCACACCGCACCCCTGCGACGTGTGGAGCTCACGCATAACCGAATTAGCTATGACATTGTGCACGAAAGTCAGCAGCTCTTGCGGCGGAGAAGATAACTTTTGGCCGTTCACAAAACAAACTCATGGACGGCAGCAGATGTCTGAAGCTTACGCAAAACATCGTCGCCATAAAACCTGAGGCAAAGTAGCTGTCATCCTCGAACTCTAACCTCCTTCTCACTCAATTTAGGTGTGGTTGCATGAGAGTTTCAAGTGGTGGGTTTTTTTTTTGTAAGCACTCACCCATTCACGCGACACGCTGCCGCAATAAGAGCGACGAGCGACGCTCGGGGAGCTCCGGTGTCTTCTATAACAATACAAGTCAAAGAAAAGCTTCCACAAGCTGGCTGGGAAGGCCACCTCCACATTTCAAACAAGCAGCGTACCTTTGAAAACATTTTTATGAAATAAAAATTCCCTTGCGCATGGGAAGAGCTCTCTATTGAATAGCTGGCACGAATTTCTGGCATTTATTATATTACTACTTAGCACTGTCATATAGCGAGGCTGACACTTTAATTTGACTTGCAAAGATTCTTTTGTGATCAGAACTTTGATAGTACTGTAGCATAAACAGGGGGGGGGGGGGGCACACATTTTTGTCAAGTTTGCCAGCTAGTGCTTTTTCCAGCAACACACCGCACATTGTTTCGCGCAAAGGTCTGTCAGAAATCCCTATGTTCTCAAAACGTGCAAATTCAGATTGATTCCCAAAGTTGAGTGGCTGTACCAACTACTACGAAGTTCTGGATGCAAGAGAAACAAATTCAACGTGCCGAAATCGACGATTGGAAGTTCCAAAACCACCATATGATTTTGAAGAGTCGCCGCAGTGGAGGACTCCGGAAATATCGACCACCTGGGGTGCTTTCACATGCACCCAAATCTGAGCACACGGGCTTAGAGCATTTTTGTCTGCATCGAAAATGCAGTCGCCGCAGCCGGGATTTGATCCCGCGACCTGTGGGTCAGCAGCCGAGTACCTTAGCCACTGGACCACCGCGGTGGGGCTATTATGGGCAGGAGTATTCCGACTGCAGCTCAAGAAAATGTACATGTATATGGGCTTCTGGAGCACACTTAGTCACTTTCGTAAATGACGTGTCACAGTCAGCACGTCCCACTAACCATGTCTGTAATAGTTCAGTTGGGGCGATTGGATGATGCTAGGCTCGTAGTTCGAGTGTAAGGCCTCGCCTGGCAATACGACGCCTTGCTACTCGACAGCTCCGGAGTCGCCGAGATTCTTTGTGTTGGTGGAGTATATTGAACTGCTGCCGCCTTTGGGACGGTCATTACGGCTGACTGCTCGCTCGACGCAGGTCGGAGCGTTGGTGGAGGCCGGTGCGACGCTGGCCCATGACGCACCGCATCCGCATAAGTGGTGTCATAGATTAGAGAACATCGCTTCCAGGCTTTCATGGAAGCGATGTTCCCTGTGACCTTCAAAGAACGTAAATATTTCACTGTTTTGTCGTGTGGAACACGATCGCGAATACGCTTGGTAGTCGCCGCAGCAGCTCACACAGCCGGTTGCAGCCTCACCGCCTTCGGACATCAGGTCCGTTACAGCACATTTGGCACCAGTACACCGGCTTTCGCAAATGTGAGAACTGTGGCAATTGAAACCGTAATAACTGTGGCTCCTATAGTGTGAAACATGTGACACTTAAAAGCGGATACTCTCGCACATAAAGTGTCTGCGAGAATTTGGTGCGTATTGACGAACTCTTGTTTTCGTGTAATCTGCTTTCTGGCAATTCACCTGATTCAAAAGTTAGTGGAATGTGCTTGGTCAGCTATTCTCAGTTGTCCCTTATTTTAAATTGTTGCACATGGAAGATATTGCCACCTAGAGTTGTGAGCCGGCAAGCCCTAGCGAGCCGAAAAGGGCAAGAAAAACGAAGAAGAAGTGTGGTTAGCACCTCGTTTTCGAAGATACACGCTCGTGTCTTTCTGCCCCGCTGTTCCTGTCCCTTCTCTACGGCTCTTGGTACGTGACAAACTGGTGGAGGTGCTGGGTAATCTATGCACCGTACCCCTCCACATACCAGGAACACAAGCGTCGTACCGGTGGTCACTCCTGTGCACCGCGCCAGCAGAAGGATCCGAGGGCAATCCCCTGAGTTTGGACTACTCGCAAACAACATGGCAGCTCCGACCAGCCATGCCGACACCAACCCAACCGGTACGAACGGCACAACGCCGCTCCATTGCACCTTACTAACACCGCGAACGCCAAATCCTTTTCATGGCACTGCACTTGAGGATGTGGAAGATTGGCTTGTTCATTACGAGTTCGTTGCCGTGCACAACCAGTGGGACGACGCAGACAAACTGCGGCACGTCTGTTTCAGTCTTTTGGACGGCGCACGTGTCTGGTACGAGAACCGGGCAAGTATTCTTACATCATAGGAAGACTTCAAACGCCGACTTCTTGCGACATATGCAAGCCCTGACCGTCGGGAGAGAGCTGAGCGCGATCTGCAGTCCCGCATACAACTACCAAATGAAGGGGTTGCGATGTATGTCGAGGAAATGACGCGCCTCTTCCACCGAGCTGACCCCGGCATGCCAGAAGAAAAGAAGGTACGGTACCTCATGCGCGGGGTGAAAGAGCAACTTTTCGGTGGGCTTGTACGCAGTCCACCCAAGACTGTGTCAGAATTTCTCACGGAAGCTGTCACCATCGAAAGCACCCTTAGGCACCGGGCCCCGTCATACGAGCGACACGTCAATGCTTCAACTACGGACTACTTTGGAGCTTTCGGTGGCCAAATGGATTTTTTCCGAGAGCTCATACGTTCAGTCATCCGCGAAGAACTCCAGAAGCTGTCAGTGCCCTCGCAGCCCCCTACCTCTTCGTTCTCCAGCGTTGTCCGAGATGAAGTCCAGCATGCTTTAAGAGAACCATCTTGCATGCGGGATTATCAACCACCCGGTGACTTCCCCCGCATGTCGTATGCTCAAGCTTTGCGGCAACCTGTAACACCCGCAATCCCGCATCCCACCGTGGCCCCAGCCATGCTGCAGACGGTCCAAGCGGCGCCATATTACAGCGCACCTCGCCCGGTCCCGCGAAAATCAGACGTCTGGCGTGCGCCTGATCGACGTCCTCTCTGCTTCCACTGTGGCGAAGCTGGGCATCTTTACCGACACTGTTCTTACCGGCAACTTGGACTACGCGGATTTTCGACGAACTCACCACCACCCAGGTTCGGTCAGCGGCCCCCTGATATTGAAGAGTATGTGGCTCAACAGCGCGGAACTTTGTCATCCTTGCACCAGTCACGCTCCCCGTCGCTGCGGCGATTTTCTCCTAATCGCCGCACCTATTCGAGCGTGGCGCAGGGTCGGTCCCCCAGTCCGCGCCGGGAAAACTAACCACAGCGACCTTCGGGGGCGAGGCCGCTCATACTGGACAAGCTCAAGGCCTCCTACCGACGCTTCCGCAAACTGAAGATTCCCCGACGACGACGACACCAGCTGGTTCCGAAAAGGTTTCATTAGATATTCCAGTGCTGCTCGACGGTCGCAAAGTCACTGCTTTAGTTGACACGGGTGCGGATTTTTCTATAATAAGTGAAAAAACAGGCTGCTCTTCTAAAGAAAGTGACGATGCCTTGGAACCTCAAGCCAATTCGTACTGCTGGCGGGCACATCGTCATGCCACTCGGCGTTTGCACAGCACGAATACAGATTCGTGGTTCAACCTTTGTTATCAGCTTGAGTGTTCTCCGTCAGTGTTCTCGAGACCTGATCATTGGCATGGACTTCCTCAGGGAGCACGGTGCTATCATCGATATTCGACAACGCCTCGTCACGTTCTCAACAAAAAGCGCCACACCAGAGCATAATCCCGACCACGATCGAGTATGTCTGCGGGTAATTGACGATGCTGTGACGATACCACCGCGCTCAAGTGTTATGGTTCAAGTGGCTAGTAAACAAATCAGCACACGGTGAAATGGTGGCGGAGAGCAATCGATCCCTGCTCTTTTCCCAAAGTGTCTGCGTAGCACGAAGCCTAGTAGACCTTCAGGATGGCCATTGCGAGGTACTTGTTACGAACTTCAGCTACGAGCGCCGACACCTTTTCCCTGGTACTGTCAACGCCTATGCCTACCCAGTAACTAATGTGACTGAGTGTTTTGCTTCCGAGGCAACCGATGATACCGAAGCACCTCTCCGGGGCGTCGACATAAATCCAGCGCTTTCTGACGAAAACAAACGAAGGCTTAACGACCTGTTGATAGAATTCCACGCCTGTTTTGCACGTTCATCGAGAATCCGCCAAACATCGATTACCAAACACCGTATTATCACCTACGGCGACGCGCACCCTATACGGCAACAGCCTTACCGCGTTTCACCAACCGAACGACGCGCGATTCAAAAGCAAGTGAAGGAAATGCTTCAAGACGGCGTAATACAGCCATCAAGTAGCCCTTGGTCATCCCCAGTGGTCCTTGTAAAGAAGAAGGATGGTACACTTCGCTTTTGTGTCGATTATAGGAAGCTGAATAACGTCACAAAGAAAGACGTGTACCCGTTGCCTCGAGTGGACGATTCTCTTGACAGGCTGAGGCGAGCAAAGTACTTTTCCTCAATCGACCTCAAAAGTGGTTATTGGCAAATTGAAGTCGATGAACGTGACCGCGAAAAAACGGCTTTTGTAACTCCTGACGGCCTGTATGAGTTCCGAGTGCTCCCATTCGGCCTCTGTTCCGCTCCGGCCACATTCCAACGAATGATGGATACCGTTCTCGCTGACCTCAAGTGGAAAAGTTGCCTCGTCTATCTAGATGATGTCCTTGTCTTTCAAAAACGTTTGACGAGCACCTTCATCGCCTTCGGAGTGTTTTTGAAGCCATAACGATCCCGCTGACCTTACCCTCAAGCCAGAGAAGTGCCATTTCGGCTACAATGAACTGAAGTTCCTCGGTCCACGTTGTGAGCGCTGGCAGCGTTTCGGCCCAATCCCGAGAAGACTGCCGCTGTGGCCTCTTTTCCAGCTCCGACAGACAAAAAAAGTCTTCGGCGATTTCTGGGGCTCTGCGCCTACTATCGCCGTTTTATTGAAAACTTCTCTAAGGTTGCGGAGCCTCTAATCAGACTTACGCGTGACGACACCCCATTTCAGTGGACTGACGAACAAGCGACTGCCTTGCGGAACTGCAACATCGATTGTGTTCCCCTCCTTTACTCGGTCATTCGATGAGGACGCTGACACAGAGGTGCGCACTGACGCAAGCAACATTGGTCTCGGAGCTATCCTGCTGCAAACACAAGATGGGATTGAACGTGTGATTGCCTACGCGAGCCGCACTCTATCACGTGCCGAAACCAACTATTCAACGTCAGAGAAAGAATGTCTCGCGGTAATATGGGCGATTACAAAGTTCAGGCCTTATCTATATGGGCGCCCATTCAAAGTTGTGAGTGATCACCACGCTTTATGTTGGTTGGCTAACCTCCGAGCCCTCTGGGCGATTAGCACGATGGAGTCTGCGACTTCAGGAGTTCGATATCACCATTGTATACAAGTCGGGTAGAAAGCATGAAGACGCCGACGCTATCACGAGCACCTCTGGAGTCCGACCATACAGCTGTAGAAGACGACAGCACCTCCTGGGGACTCTCAGTGGGGGGACCTCCTCAGTAAGCAACGAGCGGACCCGAGTTAAGACCCATCATCGATCATTTAGAAGGCAGCACCGCGTTGTTCCTCGTCCCTTTCCCGTACGTTGCCGTCATTTTGCTTACGACACGACATATTGTTTACGGGAAGGAGACTGACTCAGAGGGGTAGTCAGCGATCACCGATGTATTTACAGACGGTTAGGCGAGCAGCGCAGCCACACAGATTAGCTCGTGCCAGTCTATCTGCTTGTCTCTTCTCAGCTCATGCATTGGCACGTAGCATGACCCCCGGCGGCGGAGGCACCGTCCCGGTGCTTTAAAGGTCGTTATCTGACGCATTATTGTAGGGCTTGATCGCGCGAGACGTGTACGATATCACTGGGCCGCATAGTAGATGATGATGGACATGATGGGGCTGATCTCGTAGGTGACAGGTGTTACTTGACGCAATATACGGTAGGGTCCCGTGTAATGAGACAGAAGTTTTTCGGATAGGCCCAGCCGACGATGAGGGGACCAGAGTAAAACGAGGGGTACCGGGAGCGAAATGTACATCTCTATGTTCCACATCATACCGACGGCAATGGTTGGTTTGCGACGCGCATCAGCCGAGCGCGAGCGAGCTGACGGGCATGATCGGCTCGCGCAATCGCGTCGCGGGCATACTCGTGGTGGACGAAGGTGTTATGTGAGCTGAGATGACTGTGTCCAGTGGTAAAGTCGGGTCTCTCCGTACAATAAGTAAAACGGCGAAAAGCCCGCTGTGTCGTGGCGGGATGAATTATACGCGAAAGTTCCGTAGGGTAAGGCAAGGTCCCAGTCTCGGTGGTCGGGCGACACGTACATAGCGAGCATATTTGTTTAAAAGTGCGGTTAAATCGTTCCGTGAGGCCGTTTGTTTGAGGGTGGTAAGCGGTTGTCTAGTGTGTGCTGCGTGGAGCAAGAACGCAGAATGTCGGCGATGACTTGGGACAGAAATGTACGGCCACGGTCTGTGGAGAAGCTGTCTCGGGGCACCGTGTGAATCAATATAACGTCCCGTAACAAGAAGTCCGCGACGTCGGTTGAACAGCTGGTCGGTAGAGCTCGCGTAATAGCGTAGCGTGTAGCGTAGTCTGTCATAAACGGCTATCCATTTGTTTCCCAATGTT
>WOVY01015053.1:0-159365 GCA_013436015.1 Rhipicephalus annulatus
CCGCTGGGCGAGTATGAATAATTCTGAATGTTGGGGTGAACCATTTAAGGCGGGCGACATCTACCAGCTGGGTCCGGTTTGACCGATGGCCAGCTGATGTCAGCCGTGCTGCCACGTATGTCAGATCGCTCTAGCGATCAACAATGACGAATGGGCACTGTAATGAGGTAAAAACTTTTCGCATAGGCCCCGTTTACATTGTGGCGTCCACAACCACACAAAGTCTCCTTTGCAGTATGATACAGACTGATGGTGGCCGTCATATCTTTCCTTTGATCGGTGTTGCGAAGCCACAGTACGAAGACGAGCAATACGCCGGGCTTGTTCGGCTAGGCAGAGTGTCCTGGAGACAGAGTAGTTGCTATGGAAGTCAAATGGTAGAATAGTGTCGATGCAGCCTAACGGTGAACGTGCGTAAAGGAGGTAAAAAGGGCTGTAATTGGTTGTCTCACGTTTGACTGTGTTATACGCATAGGTAATGAAGGGGAGAACGTCGTCCCCGTACTTGTGGTCAGACCATACGTACATGGCCAACATGTTAGTCAGAGTTCTTTTCTTACGTTCTACGAGCCCATTCGTCTGAGGGTGATACGGGGATGAATGGTGGAACTGCGGATTGCACAGACGAACGAGTTCTTCAACGGCGTCCGCAACGAACTGACGACCACGATCACTAATGATCACTCTGGGAGCGCCATGCCGAAGAATAATGAATATAAGCAAAAACGTGGCCACGCATGCTGATGTTGAGGATGGTATCGCTGCAGTTTCTGCGTAACGAGTTAGATGGTCGACGCACACTATCACCCATCGATTGTTGTTAGACGAGCGTGGAAATGGGCCCAAAGGTCGATACAAACTTCATGAAATGGTAGATGAGGAGGTGGCAGCGGATGGAGAAGACCTGGCGGATGAGTCGTATTAGGCCGCTTGTAGCGTTGGCATTGTTCGCAACTTGCGACATAGTGCTTCACTGTGTCCCGCATCCTGAACCAGTAAAAGCGCTCTTGTGTCCTATTCCAAGTTCTGATGATCCCCAAATGACCAGCTGTCGCATCGTCATGCATAGCCTTGAGTATGTCAAATTGTAGGCTCTGAGGTACGACTAGAAGGAAGCGTGCGCCTTTAGCCGAATAATTTGTCTTGTATAGAAGTCCGTCACGGACACAAAAGTGGCCGTTGGCTTGAGGACGCGATGCCGCGGCAAGTAATGGCTCCAAGCTAATATCAGCCTCTTTTTTTCTTGAAAGTACTCAAGTTTGGGAATGTGGAAGAAATGGAGGCAAAACAGTCGTCAAAACTGTCCTCTTGACACTCAGTCGTCTTCAGGGGAAGGCGGGAGAGACAGTCGGCATCTGTGTGGCGGCGTCCAGACTTGAACGAGAGGGCAAAGTCGTACTCCTGACGTCGAAGAGCCCAACGTGCCAGTCGACTATTCGTGTCACGAAGATTCACCAGCCAGCATAAAGCGTGATGGTCGGTAACGATAGTGAACGTACGTCCATAGATATAAGGTCGAAATATGTGTACCGCAAAAACAGCTGCAAAGCTTTCTTGTTCTGTTACGGTATAGTTGCGTTCAGCTTTGTTGAAAGAGCGATTGGCATAAGCCACTACGTGCTCAGCTCCTGGATGACGCTGTACAAATACAGCACTGATGCCGATGCCACTAGCATCAGCATGCACTTCCGTAGGCAAGGACGCATCGAAGAGACGCAGTATGGGCCCCGTCGTTAGCAGAAACTTTAGGTGGCGGAACGTATCGTCGCAAGCTGAAGTACAGTTGAAAGGGACGTACTTTTGAAGCAGGCATGTTAGAGATGCACCACGTCAGTAAACCTCGGAACGAAACGACGAAAATATGAGCATAGGCCCAAGAAGCTCCTTAGTTCTCGCACTGATTTTGATGGTTCGAAAGAGCAGACGGCCTCGATTTTTCGTGGGTCTGGCCTTACTCCATTTTAGTTAACGAGATGTCCAAGTACTAATGTCTCCGTTTCACCAAAATGGACATTTCTTAGAGTTTAGGATCAAGCCGGCCTTTTGTATGCAATCCAAAACAAGACTGAGACGTCTGTTATGTTCGTTCAGTGTGCTGCCAAAAATCACCGCATCATCTAGGTAGCACAAATGAATTTCCCATTTAAGTCCTCGAAGTATTGTGTCCATAAATCGTTCGAATGTTGCCAGTGCATTACAAAGACCGAACGGCATAACATTAAATTCATAAAGGCCGTTAGTGTCACAAAGGCCGTTTTATCTCTGTCGTTTGGGTGCATGGGTATTTGCCAATAGCCTGATCGAAAATCCAGCGACGAAAAGTAGGCAGCGGAATGCAGGCATCAATGACGTCATCAATTCTAGGAAGCGGATACACATCTTTTTTGGTGACCGTATTTAGTTATCTATAATCAACGCAAAAGCGCCATGATTCATTCTTTTCTTACTAAGATCACAGGCGCTGCCCACGGACTAGACTCTTGGACAACATCTCTCCGCAACATATCGGTGACCTGCTCAGCTATCACTGCCCTCTCTGTCGACGCTACGCGGCAAGGTTTTGGTGAACGGGGTGTGCAGATCCGGTGTCAATTCTGTGATGAGCACGAGAACGTCGTAGTGAAGTCTCTATCACTTTTTGTGAAATTGAACACCGAAAGATGTGTCATAAGGACACGTGCAAGAGCGTGGATTTCATGTGAGGGTAGTGACTTGCTGATCATTCTTAAGATCTCTTCTTCAGAACTGATTTCATGTGAGGGGTAGTGACTTGCTGATCATTCTTAAGATCTCTTCTTCAGAACTGCTTCTGTGGGGTTCGCTTGTTTCAGACTGCTGCTCTTCGCTTAAAACGATGATAGTGCCATACATGATTTCGCCGCACTCGGCTAGCTTCATGTCACGTGGAATAACATCAGGCACCGAAGAACAATTGAAAGCCCATAAGCATGAGGTGCCATTCACAACTGTCACGAGAGAACGAGGCACAAGTACATTCTTCTTCACGCAACCCATCGCAAGTGATTGAATTTGCGCGTCAAACGATAAAAGGTCGGCAACAGCAAGATTAATAGGAATACGTGATAAAGACCACGGCGCTAAAACAGAATCATTTGACACGATGAAACAGTTTTTCCCCAGTAAAGATGTCTCGGCGAGCGTAGACAAAGGCACGTTATTCACCGTAATTTCGCCTGTGCCACAATTAACGGAAGCACCACAATCCTGAAGAAAGTCGATCCCAAGAATCACATCATGAGTGCACCGCGGTAATACCGAAAAATTCCGTGACAAGATATTCAGCACCAAACAAAACACTTGCAACACAAATACCTAGAGGAACGAGGCACTCTCCGCTGACACTACGAAACGTCACACCACCATTCCACGGGAACATAACCTTCCAACCAAGTCTTTCCTTGAATGTGGCACTCATGACGGAAACCGTAGCACCAGTATCCACTAACGCAGTTGCAGGCACACTATCAATTAACACACACACACACTTTGTTTCGGAACATCATAATCGGAAGAGGAGCAGTTGGCCGAGACGGAGACCGGCCGGCGACCTTACCTCCATCGGCCGCGCCGGCTAGTTTCCCGATGGAGGCGGCAATGTAGAACGTCGCCGTGGGGATGGTGAACAGCGTGAGCGACAGGGTGGTGGTGTCAGGCTGCAGTCTGATGCAGGTGAGTCACTCCTTTGGTTAAAATGGCGGAAGTAATTCCTGGGTGGCGAGCTTATAGCGTTTGTTGCGCAATGTTCTCCCGGCCAAAGATCATCGTTGACGCCTTCAAAGTTAGGCCAAGTCGGTGGTAGGCCATACCTCGTCTGGCGGCGACGGCGACAAGAACGAGAGATGTGTCCTGTCGCACCGCAGCTGTAGCAAATAGGTGAAGGGTGACACCCGTTGTAGACTTCGGGATAAGCCGCCCTCAGGCGCTGCGAGTAGTAGATACAATCTTCCAAGTGCCGATTCGTCGTCCTACCCCGATAAGCGCGTTGGTCATGCGTCACGTCGTCAGGAAACGTATGGTGGTGTTGTTGTAGGGGATCGGTTCGACTGTCTGCAACGCCTGGCGTAGCTGACAGCGAAGAAACCACTCGTGCAGCTTCGGAGGTTGATTAAAAACGCAATCGAGCTGGTCGGCCTTCACGGCGTTCATTGATTTGCTGTGTCGCTCGAGTTCCTCACGGACGATTTGCCTCACAGTGGTAGCAAGGTCCCAATGGATACTGCAGCTGTTCTCAATGCTTGCAACAGTCGCAACATTCGCCAACCTGCCGAACTTTGGCATAATACGATGCAGCTTCAAGGTCTCAAACGTGCGGCGATGATGGATCACGTCAGGTACCGAATTGAAGCTCTCTTTATCAATCAAGTAGGTATACACGTCTTCGGCAATACCTTTCAGAAGAAGCCCGACTTTGCCCTCTTCGGACATACGAGGATTCGCTGTCTTACACAGCTTCAGGATCGTCTCAATGTACGTGGTAAAAGTCTCACCTGGTACTTGAGCACGCTGAAGTAATGTCTGCTCGGCTCGCTTATTTTTCGCAGTGGAATCCTCGAAGCACTCTGTGAGTTAGATAGCGAAGTGATCCCAGGTTGTTAGCGACTCTTCGTGGTTCTCGAACCACACAAGAGCAGTGTCTATCAGGAAGAGAGCAACATACTCTAGCTGAGCCGTAGCAACCCAGCCGTTGCACTTGCTCACACGTTTGTAGTGGGTGAGCCATTCTTTCACGTCCTCGCCGGCTTTCGCTTAAAAAGCGTGTGGCTCCAACGGATGCACCCAGGCACCAGGTGTTCGCGCCGAAGGAGTTGAAGATGACTGTAGGTCACTGTTGTTTGACATCGCGAGTTCCGGTAGTGTTGGAGGCAGTCGCGCGATGCGTCGGCTTCGGCGAGGACCTAGCGGCAGTGGCTCCGTCGTCTTGGGCTAGTAACCAGCACCTCCACCACAAAACTGCTGCGGTTAAAGTCGAATGGTGGTTATTAGCAGGGCGGAGTTGATGGTTCGGTAGTAATGGCGTCGGTCTCTGCGCCAGTTCACGCCTTCTTCCTCTTCTCCTCTCTCGGCTCATAACCGTTGCAATATGTTTGAGGATGATATGCTGAAGTAGTTTACGTGAGGTATACTGGTAAGGGAAATCGGCCTAAAGTTAGAAGGTCCGCTTTTGTTTCCTGACTTGTGAACTGGGATAATTTTTGCGATCTTCCAATCATTTGGTAGAGTACAAGTTGCCAAAGATTTTGATAGATGATTGTTAGATAATAGAATATTTGCGCAGCATATCTTTTAAGAAAGGCATTTGGATTTTTGTCTGGTCCGGGGCTTTATTTGCTGTCTAGTTTCAGTGGTAGATTGAACACACCACTTCTGCTTATTTTCAGCGGTGCTAGAGCTATGTTAGAGGAAGTTTTAAAGCTTGGTATAGTGACCATTATCTGCAGTAAAAACGGTATGAAAGTATTCATTCAATACGTTCGCTCTGTTTTCATCATTCCGTGCAGACTCAGCACTGGGGTTGGCCTTTGGCAAAAGGTAATTCCGGAATTTTTGTGGAGAGGACTTCAAAAAGTTACTGAGGGTGTTACAAAAGTATTATCTTTAGCAGCTTTTACGTTTGCTTTCATAGTTTTTATGGCTAGTTTGAGTCTGTTTTTGTGAGTTGTCTGGAAATTTGTTTTCAAATATTCTCTTAGCCTTTTCACCTTTCTTTTTTCGTGGCTGATTTCGCCTGTAATCCAAGGATTACGTTTGCTTTTTTTCTTTGTACGGGAGGGCACATATGTATGAATCCAGTGCGGTACGATTGATTTGAATTTTTGCCAAATAATCTCTATGTTACTATCGGGAGCGTCGGCGAGATGCTCAAAAGCACTTATTTCGTGAAGAAGATAGTCGAGTATGCTGTTATCATCTGCCTTGCTTAAATCGGAGTAAGTGGTGATTTGTTTTTGCGGTAAACAGGCATCGTGTACAAGGAGGCAGCATAAGATGATTTGGTGGTCTGACATGCCATCTATTAGTTCAATTTTTGCAGCGCCTGCTGAAAAGTGGTCGCTTAAAAATACCAAGTCAAGAATGTTAGAAGTTGTTGCTTGTGTGCGTGTTGGTTCTGTCACAATTTGACACAGATTAAATGCGAGCATCAAGTCTATAAGCATATCCGAGCATGCGCTTCTGCTTTCCATGGTATGCCAATTTATATCTGGTAGGTGAAAATTGCCAAGTATGATTAGCCTAGATCCAAACACGTGTTTGTGCATGTACGCATACAATGGACGCATCACCTCGATATCGGCAGAAGGCCTTCGATATACGCAGCCGACAACAACCAGGTGAGGACTAAAAAGTAGTCGACAAAAAACTGCTTCCACGCCTTCTGCAATCGGTAGAATAGTGAAAGGAATTTTCTTCTTTATGAATATGGCTACGCCCCCACATCTAGTTGGTCTGTCTTTGCGTACTACCGCATAGTTTGGTGGCGTTATTTCGAAATCTTGAACATCTGTAGTCAGCCACGTTTCAGTCACTACTACGAAGTCAGGCTCAATGCTGTGAAGCAAGGTTTCAAGCAATGTTAGTCTTGTATACTGCGAGCATTCAAATTGAAAAAACTCATTTCTGGGTTGAATTTAGGCGGTATGACCGCAATGTGCGTCTTTCTGGTTCTCCTCTTTTGTCATCACCAGGCCTGTCAGACATGGTTTCCTTATTAATCTGAGCGTCCCATCGGTACGTGGAACCATTATTACGAAGTTTATCGGAAGCAAGAGAGATTTTCGCTCCAGACTGTTTCTTTGTTTTCGCGAAGTTCCACAGCTGTTTTCGAATCTCACGCACTCAAGCGGAAAAGTCCTCCCCGATGGAAAAGTTAGACCCTTTCAGCTTGCTACAGTTTTTTGTAACTTTCGTTTTATCACGAAAGTCAAGTAACTTCGTTATGATAGGCCTTGTTTTCCCAGGTGCAGGTTTTCCCAGTCGGTGGATTCATTCTATTGAAACTGGTTGGAGTCTCAGAGTGTCTTTAATGATTTTGTCGTTAATTATTTCTTCAAGACATTGGTCGTTTCTCCCCCTTTTTTTTCGGGCACGCCATAAATAATTAGGTTGGATCGCCTTGTTCTGTTTTCTAGGTTGTCTATCTTGAGTTCTAGTGAACATACTACTCTTTGTACGTGTGCAACCTGGTCAGCACACGTCGAAAATGCACTGTACAGGGATGTCAATTTTTCCAACTTTTCATCGATGGAGTTTAGCCGGTTTTCTTTGATGTCTTTAAGATCATCAGCAACTTGCTGTATTTGTTTTGCTAGTTGGGACATATCAGGGCCAGGGTTAGTCTCAACGTCTCCCGACAAGAGCGAAAATTCCTTTAAATACAACACCAAGTCACATAGAGCCGGGCATAGCAGCCTAGGGCACGGCAGCACAACCAAGCAAAGAATATTCGAGCAGTAGGAATTACCGAAACGTTTCCTTACCTGCACGATATAGAGGAATGAATTATTCCGCATGTCTGCAGTGCCACCGTGCCCTATGGCAAGCTCGAGACGATTCTTTGGTTTTGTAGTGGTCCGGTATGCCGGGAGCGCCACCGTCGCGTCGAAAAATCTGGCGTCACACAAGGCAGTAGAAGCGCCGTGCTCCAGTCGCCAGTTGCCTCTGTCAAGGACCGGCCACGCAGTCGGTCCGTTCGGCAGAAGCGTGATGGTCGTTTCCGAAGCTGGGCCACCTCCTTTCCGAGCTGTTGGTATAAGCACCAGTGTGGCGATAAGCTGTCCGATATAAAGGAACGGATTATTCCGCAGGTCTGCAGTGCCACCGTGCCATATATATATATATATATATATATATATAGATATATATATATATATATATATATATATATATATATATATATATATGAAAGTAAATGCACTTTCACATAACAACTGTTTATTCGGCCGATGTTTCGACGGGAGCCCCGTCTTTTTCAAGGCATAATAAGGCATTCAAGGCTTTTTTCAAGGCATTATTATGCCTTGAAAAAGACGGGGCTCCCGTGGAAACGTCGGCAGAATAAACAGTTATGTGAAAGCGCATCTACTTTCATATTTGTAACCTTGTGGCAACCGAAGTTATTTTCCTGTATATATATATATATATATATATATATATATATATATATATATATATATATATATATATATTATGCCCGCTCGTAATAAGTTCACGTGCTACGTGACGCCACACAGGCTCACAAAAGGGTGTTTCACACTCGCCGCTATAGCTACAGATAGCGCTGACTGACACTCCCACGTTTAAATTTACATATGAACCATATAAAGCGGAGGGGGATAGCCGCCGTGATAGCTCAGTGGTTGGAGCATCGAACGCGTTATTCGAAGGTCGTAAGTTCGATTCCTGCTCACGGCAAGTTATTTTTCACTCCCTTTTCTTTCTTCTTGTTTACATTACATTGGTTCTAATAACTTCCCTTATATATTGCTTGGCATTATTGTCTGTTAGATCTCATCGTTGTTGTGTTAAATCACGGAAAAACGAGCCCCTAGGTGTACACTTTCCCTTGTTTATTACCGAGGGTCTCGTACTGGCCAACTTGGTGCCGTTAGGGCCGTTACACGTGCTAGCCGCACACCCGCTCCGCACGTGGCGGGACCCCTGCCGCCCACAAACGGAGAGCGAAATGGTGACCCGGCGTCAAAATGCAACACAAGCGCTAGCCGCATGAGCTTTGCGTGAGCGGCTTTGATGCGCACCCTGGTTGAACGACGCGGTGACTGTTCAGGCTGGCAACCATTTGGCGAACCTTCAGATTTCGAGGTCGGCCACCATCACCAACAGCAGACGACGATGACAAGTTCTTGAATGCGTTGGTTCAAGCCGCCGCGTTTATCATGAAATTGAGGCTGTTGTATTTTCACAACAGGTTTTTTCGGCCGAGAGTGTTGTGTCGCCGTAGTCATCTGTGTTCGAAGCTAATTACGCGGTCCCTTTTTGTTGGTGTCGTCGTTACCACACACAAGTCGTTTCACTCGAGTTGCATTTGGCACGACGGCGATCTTTTACAGCTAGCAGGAATTTGGGCGCAAACATGGACAAATGTTTTCTATTACAATGAAGAAAAGGCCTACAGTGGCAGTGGCATTGCACGCTGCGATATCGCGATGCTATCTTATGATTGATATGTGGGGTTTAACGTCCCAAAACCACCATATGACTATGAGAGACGCCGTAGTGGAGGGCACCGGAAATTTCGACCACCTGGGGTTCTTTACGTGCACCCATATCTCGGCACACGGGCCTACAACATTTTCGCCTTTATCGGAAATGCAGCTGCCGCAGCCGATGCTACTAGATATAGCCGAAGGAATTTACTGGTTAATGATGTTTATGATTGGGCGCTGGTGTATACCGTTGTGCGTCGCTTGGTGACGCACTCTTTACTTTGCTCTATGCAAGTTCGCGTTTGCTCTATAACATGTCACAATGAGCTTGACAAGTATTGAAGTGATTGAAGCTTCAGCCCAGAAGAAAATGTATAGTTTTCGTGATATATTCATTAAATCTGGCATTAAATGTATGCGCATCTCAAATAGCCATGTATTATATGAGAAGCGCTCTAGCTTGTTTTTTAAAGCACGCACATATGAAGCGTAATGTGTGTTTACATTTCATGCAAGACACCTTGTTGCTGTGAAAAACACATGTCTACATTTTTTGTTGATGTACGTGAAAATGACACCACAAACATCACTGTTGTTTCAACTCATCTGAAGGTTTCACAATTTATTTGCTACAACCCATTCACTTCTACATTCCTGTTGCTCACCTCATCATATTTTCCTATTGGCAATATCGTTCATTACATACCGCGACACAGCCTCAATGCTACATGGACTAACATGATGTCGTAACCAGGATTCTATTTCAGAATATTAGGTTTCTCCACCCACTTGAATGTTCTGTGGATGATGTGGGACAAATTTTTGGTGCTTCAGCTCCCCTTTCCCCCGCTTGAGTAATTGTTAGCAGGAAATCTTCTGTTGGCTATGTTCCCAGTGGACCAGTGAAAGGCATGTTTGAATAAAATGCATTTTTTGGACGCCAATGAAACCATAAAGCCCGTTCACGGACGCATATTTGTGCTTAGTCTAAGGTAATTCTTCTTTCTCATCACTCAATATCTCAGTCTCTTCTGGGGAACCTAAATTCCTCCATTTCATATTTTGCTAGCTGGCGCAGAGTGCCAAATGCAGTAAAACATATGCAGCATGTAAGGCAGTACCGCTATGATCAGTTGAGCTGTGCACAACGTCTAAGACACACTTGCAGCTAGCAATCATTTTGGGGCATAATAGTATCAGTAAATTCAAATCATTTGTCACTTCTGCAATTCATGAATTTTAAGGTTCTTGCAAAGAAATCTTGCTGAAAATGTAAATGTGCTGAAATGTGTAAGGCTTCAGGACAGACAAAATCTGTTAACTCCTCAGTGGGCAGAGAGAACACTTCGGCTCGCTTTAACTCTGGCTACATAAACAAGAGCAGCCACAACCTAGGGTAACACGCTGTACAAGACCATTCTATCGGCACAAGCCATGGCCTTGGCTTTAACTAGCTGTCCTCGGGACAACTTGCGATACAATTTGTGCTGTCTTCTTTTTGGCTGCCAAGTTAACCAGTATAGACTGTTTTGCAAAATCTGCCTTATTATCCTGAGTTCTGACTGGTGTTCTGACTGACTTCAGCATCTTATTTTTGTACGCATGTCCTTCTATTCTAAATGTGCATGCAATGTGTGCCTTCACATTAGGCGTACACATGGTCATGGCACCAATTGATTACGCTGAAGTGAGCACCAGAATGTGTGTGAGCTGCCACAGGGGCGTAGGCAAATTTTTTAATTTTTTGTGGGCGGGGAGTTGAAGGAGGGGCACCACTATGATCCTAAATGGGGCCCGGTCCATGGATGTGATCGAGCGTCATTTTGCACTCTGTATACTACGGGCGCAAATATTCGAAAAAGGGAGGAGGGTGAGAGCCCGGCGTGCCAGCCCCTGATTTTGCCACTGGGCCGCATCAATGTTGTATGCCTTGCCCTACTAAGCATAAGATGTGTATGCATAGCCTCTTTCCACTGACTACAGGGTGAACATGATGTGACATGTGGAGTTGAGATGGGGCATTGGCGTGCTAATGTTTTTGTTGTATTATCCCAAAATGAAATATCAGTCATGCTGTACTAGCCCATCGAGCCGTTTTTTCTGTAACCTGTGGTAGTAATGTAAATGTAGTGAGTAGATCGCTAATTGTTTTCTGCTGATAACATGAAGTGAGTGCCTTTCATATTGCTCCTGTAATATTGAAGCATCATCAAAAAATTGCAAGCCCTTCTTGAGTAAGTCTGATGAGACAATTTGTCTGTCTGTGACAGTCTGTTGCCATAGAGCAGAACAGGAATGGCTCAACCTACTCATGAACACACCAAGAAGATGATTACTTGCAGTGTTATTAATTTTGTAATATGTGAAGTACTCTATCTGTAGGTGTTGTCTCACTAGAAAATTTTTCTTCAGAAAAACCACGTTATTGAAAAATAAGTCTGATTTTATTTGCAGTAAATTTATATCTTGCTCATGATCTTCCCTTGTCTTGAACCAGACTATCACAGCACCCTCATACAAATTCAGTATTGATTTTGATTATTGGTTTTTAATGCCACCACTGTGAGAACAAATAACAGTAGATAAAAATCCACCTGTGGTATTTATTCTTGTCACACTGGTGATGCATAGTGCCAAATTTCATTCATGCATGTATTGAGTATAAAGCTTTACAAGTGTAGAGGGGGCACCAAAACCTACAAAACAAGGTCCTGGTGGCTGACCATTCGCCAATACATTTTATTTAAAAAAATGTATAGCACAGTGATAAGGTGTGAAAAGGTCAGCACTTGCTAAAAATTATAAAATGAAATGACATGCACAGCTGCCCAGTATCTGTAAATTATTCTAAACTAAGCCAAGATAATACACTCATTAAAATTTAAAATAGGTTCAGTTGTGTGATAGAACAAAATGTTCACCTTGAAGCACACGTGCATTCCTTCTAGCAAGCTGCTTAAATGGAGAATGAGAAGAAAGCTTGCAACAAATGACATAGGATAGAACAGTGAGTCACATGTGCTAGCGTACTGGTTGTAAACTGCTGCAAGTTATGGGCAATCAATTCATTAATTTTGTCTGAATAAGTTTTGCATCCTTCAATGAAAGACGATAATGGTGGCATTACGCAAGGCAGTTTATTAGCAGCTTACTCAGGATATAGCATAAGGTACGCAAGAAAACATGTCACGTTGTTCTTGTGTTGTAGTACAGACTCGCAGTTCTTGGGCACCCCTTTAAAACAGTGCAGAATACGTTGCATGCAAATGTGATACTGTGAGCATGTTTTACAGTAAGCTATTCATATAAACAAGTATAATGTGAACAGCCCTATCAGCACTAAAATACAATTTAAGACTCTCTGTTGTTATAAAGCCACAGCAGCCGAGTCATTGTAGAGAAGGTCAATTGATCATGCATTCACCTACTGAATGCAAATCCACACATCACCAGTAATGCTTCATTCCTTCCCATATTGCCTATGCTACAGACCACAAACAAGCTAAAGGATATGTTTGAAACACCTAAAAATTGATTCAGTTTGAATGTGGGAGATCATGTACACTCACATTTGTATGCACATAGTGATTATATTGCCCCTCTGACTCCTGATTTCTTCAAAATAAAATCTCAGTTATGTCCAAACACGAACTTTTAAGCACTAAGCCTGCCAAATAATGGTAATTGTACCTTATTTCACTGAAAGCAACCTTGAGGGGGTCGTCGAGGATGGCACTGTGCACGCCATGGTTATACAAGTCGGCATGCATGTTGTAAGATGCCTTCTTCGCAACATATTTGCCCATTCATGATTTGTAGTAACACCATGGTGTCGCATCAAACCCCAATAAAAAACTGTACCCAATGAGCAATTTTTAGTAAGAATCAATCCAAATCAGTTTTCTCAAAATCCGCCTGAACCCAAGCCGAAAAATATATGTTGCCAATTTAGAGCAAAACGTTCAAATGTAAGACATCATACCGAACCAGCAGTACCACAACTGAACACATAACTGTAGTTATGTTTTTGGAAAAGCGTCTGCAACCACATTGCCAATCGCTATACCAGTTATTGGTTTGAAACAATTAAAGTGGTTCAATGCAAGTGTAAACAGCATATGTTGCCACTTACATGATGAATTCTACTTTAACAATTCTCGTGCAGTGACGTTTTTGCATAGAAAACTGGCTTCTAGAAAAGTGCAGAGGGGATCACTGATGTCAAACAGTTGCCTGCCATTTAGTAAGTACACCTCTTGGAGCAGTGCTAGCAGTGGGGCGGAGGTAGTGGGGGGCTGGAGCCTCCTGAAAGGGGGGGGGGGAGCCTCCTTTGTGGTGGCAGGGGGGGGGCCTCCACCTGCTCCCCCCCCTGCCACCACAAAAGCAAACATAGTGAAACGCAGCACAGAAGTTCTCAGCGTCCCTGCCCCCTGAAGAAACTCGCGTATCATGGGTGACCCCCCATAGTAAGGAAATCCATGCGCCACCCTTGCATACATTTGTTTTCTGCTACCTGTCACTTTGTTGTCGCATCGGTAGAGCGACCACCCCATTAAGAAACTTTTCTTTGTGAGAAATCCGTACACATTTCCTTGTGGCCTCCTGTCACAAACGGGGGTTTGTCTAGTTTCCAATTCTGAACCCTTCTGCCCCATTGCAAGTTTCCACAGCACTTATTTGAATTGCTTTGTTGTGCCTTGTTACACAAAACAATTTATTATTTCACAAACATTAACAAGCTTGTGTTCCTTCAGAATTATGCATTATGCCATACCCTCCAAAGGAATCATTTGTTTCAAATAATGCATGCTGCTTTTCTTTCATGTTTTTCAGTAAAGGTGAAGAAATCAAAGCATTTAAATCTAAATATTTTTGGCAACACACGTGACATATTCAAGTGCGAGTATTCATTGGCCCAAAATAAAAAATCTCTTGTGCATGCTTGCAGTGTGAATATTATTATGATGATAAGAGTAGAGGCGTGTTTCATGCTTTCTGAGGAGCAAACAAAAAGATGTACATTCATGCGAAATGGTTTGCTTTTGTTCGCAAGCAACACTTGTAATGTTGACCAACATCCTACACAATGTGAAATCTTACATTGCATTTCTACATCAGGACAAAATTATTTACTTTCTTATGGGTACTCCCATGCTAGTCGTATTATCTGCTGAAGTCACTGTAGTGTTCAGATTGTAGTGTTACGGCCCATGTGATTACAGTAACTCATAATGATTCTTTCAAACAACTGCGGTGCTTTTGTACCACATTATGTCGGCTGCATTTTCACTGGAAGGAGAAAACCACCATGCTATGCGAATGAAATATCACAAGGTATGCCAGTACTTGTCATCTGCTTTCGTCTTTAATTTTTGTGTTTACCAGCACTTGTTTGCTAGTGCCAACCTTGCTCATTCTTTTTGCATTTACCTCAGGATTACGCAAGGAAGATGTTGCCACGTGACAATCAGCTTGTAAAATATTCTTGCAGGACATCTTCAACTCAGTGTGCACTCAAGGAACAGTGCAACATGGATGCGTCCACTTGTTTGAAACAAACTGAGTGTGAGCTTTGTTTCGTACAAACACATGCATCGATGATGCACTGTACTTTTTTTCATAAACTTCAGGGTGACTGACTTAATGCTGCCGCCATATCACATGTGGTGTACGCTGCTGCTGCCAGCAGAAAATAGACTTTCTTGTTGTATTGCTTTCCAATCAAATTCTGTGGTCAATATTTTTAACACTCCTAATCATCGCTCCGAAATAATTTCACTCAGTGAATGCCTGAAACAATTTTAATGAAATTCAGTTGACTCATTTCTAGAACGTGCCTGTCTAAACTTCGCATTTATTTAGACTGGCACAATCTAATGACGTGAGCATATCTTCACCAGTGAGACACTGAAGATGGTATTTGCCCATAGGGTATCCCTGCCGAGGCATTTGTATGTAAATGCAAATGCCCCAGGAGAAAGATTATGCATGTCGAGGCTCTTCACTATTTATTATATACAACACTTTGGACTTGACCCCAACCCAGAATTCAACTGTGTTCATGTCATCGTCCTTTTTGAGAAGCATTTATTACAAAAGCCAAATGAACAGCACTCAATACTTCTTCAGAGCTCGCATACAATTAGTTGAAGAGCAGTTTGACATCATAGCTGATTTGAAGCTCTAAGAGCATGACTGTGCTTTCGGGAAACGAACAAGAAAAAGGTTGTAATCATACCATCTGTAGCATGTACGAAAAAAAAAATGCTTGTGGAGACATTCTAAAGATATAAGGTCCGAAACCAGAGAAGGCTGAAAAGGCGTGTCGAGCCCATGAAGCCACTGCAGTTCAAATGGAAGCCTTTAAAGAGAGTATGCAGCAAATAAAACGAACAAAAGTGCTTCACGGAAGTTTGTAAAAGGGGCTAAGTAGATTGAACTGGCAGTAAATAGTGAGGACAAAACCATCTTGGTAGTTGAGAGCGGCCAACCAAGCTTAAACCACACGTTCCTTACAGTGAATGGAAAGCTGGTAAAACTTGAAGTGCACAGCAGAGCAAGTTGGCGTTATTTTAGCTAGACACGTCCATGCGCAGCAACTAGAGCCATATGCAATGACACTGCGAACTTGGTAGGGAAGTGAAGTGCAATACTGGGGCAAAACTCAACTAGACGTCACCCCAACAAACGAACAGCGAGATTGTAGTCTTTAGAGAAGACCGCACTTTTATGATTAGAAGAACGAGAGCTAATAAAATGGGCCTCACAACTGTAGACTATAAATTTGTGCAAAAACGGCACTGGGGGAGGATTGGTTGTTTGCACTAGAGCCCCTCCCCTAAAAAAAATTCCAAAGCATTTCCCCGAGGGTGAACATGGTTAAGTTCGAATGCACGGGGTGATGCTATGAGGGGTATTTATTATTTCGCACTATTATATTTATTAATCACACTATGGTGCCTTTATGGTGTAATGGTTCCTGGGAATCGCAATTTGATCATACGGGGAAGTTTACGTTAACTCACTGGCGAATGCCAACGGATTTTAACTTTTCTCCCCCTCATAGCATCACCCCGTGCATTCGCACTTGACCATGTTCACCCTCAAGGAAATGCTTGGGAGTTTTATTACTGATGATTACGATTAAAGTGTAATTAATGAATTTAAGTGTTGTTTGTGATGAAGCATTTGTACACAGATACATTATATGCGAAGTATTATTTATTTATACTTCACGACGCGTCCGGACAAACAAAGTCCAGGGCTCGCACCCTCTCCCACGCGGCACGTTCACTGGCTGGAACGGCTTTGGGAACGTCCACTCGCCGTTGACGATTGCGAGCGGCGTCTTGACGCCGGCCTTCATCGCCCTTCTCCGCCTGACGCTTGCGTTGTCGTTCCGCTTCTTAGGCTGCGTTCGCGGCTCGATGCTGACGCCTCATCTCGGCCTCGCGAGCGCGCAGTTCACCATCCGCTGCGCGCTTCGCCCGCTTGTCCTCGGCCTCGCAAGCGCGCAGTTCGGCATCCGCTGCACGCTTCGCTCGCTTGCACTCGGCCTCGCGAGCACGCAGTTCGGCATCCGCTGCACGCTTCGCCCGCTTACGTTCGGTCTCACGAGCCCTTCGCAGCGCCGCCTCGTCTTCCAACGTCGGCGAAACCACCGCGGTATCGTCACCTCCAACGACGGGTGCAGTGCTGGCATTCGGTTGTACTGCATTCGTTGTTGATGGTAGCGTTGCCTCCGGGACATCCATCGCGCGACCCGCTCTCGACGAGAGAATGAGAGAGAAGGCGGGCGCGCGAGAGAGAGGGGTGCGCGCGCAGCTGCAGCGAGCGAGGAGAGCGGAGGAGCGAGCGAAGGGGGAGGGGGTATAAGGCGCGTTACTGACACCGATATCAGCGTCGCGTCCGTGGCTTAAGTGCCAACCACTGGAACACGTATGCTCGCGTCTAGGCGTCAAAAGCGTCAAATGCGCCTCTCGGCGTCGGCTTCGGAGGAGCATACGCGAGCAGGCGCGAGGGATCAAGCCGGGCTTGATATTTCGCCTCTTGTACGCTACGTCACCACGCGTACAGCAACGCCAACCAACCAGAGGCCGCGCGCCAACCAAACAGAGGCCGCGATGACTCCGAATGCTGTGCCTAATGGCCGCCGCGTCGAAGGCTCAGCCGAGTGCTGAAAGCAAGAATGAAAACTACTCCAAACGTTCCTGAATGACCGCTTCGTAATCTAGAACGACGAACGACTGCGAGTGCTATCAGCGTGACGCGGTTTCGTGCCGAGTTCGAGACACGCCGACAGATCCAGCGAATGCCGGCCGGCTATGCTAGCGCCGGTCCCGTATGCGATCGTCGGCCGAGCGAAAGGAGCATGTCGGTGTTCTTGTGTTTGATCTGTGACTTTCTGAGCTAAAAACGGGTGTAAACAGACTTCGGAGGTTCGAAGGTTTTAGCGTGAGCCCTCGCCTACCGCGGAGGCAATTCAGATCGGTGTCATCTGCATCCAGCGCAGGCCTCTACCATCTAGTTCGTAGGAACCAGCGCATGCGAGGCACATCGGCTGAAAAAAACTCTACGGTAGTTTCCGTCGCTACATAGACACCATATACGACGTCAGAAATATCGCGTAGTTCATACGGAGGAGTTATTATCTGCACTGTGTTTGTTTTCAACATCGGTATTCATCATCGCTGAAAGCGAACCTCGCACTAGCCAACACATTTCCGTGATGTGAAAACGTACGTACTTATATAAGTGTATTCGCGAATTGTATGACGCGGAAACATTCGTTGGCTTCGGTGCTAATCGTTTTCGTGTGTTGCCAAGCTAATAACAAGCGTGCACTGGTTGGTAGCAGTGAGATGTGACTTCGTGTCGGGTACCAGCGACGCTGACACATTGAGCTGTCAGCGGTTTCATTTCCATTCACGTACAAGACAGAAACTCGAGCGTGCGTTGCTGTGCTGATCGAAAAAGAAAGTTGCATGATTAAGTGCTGCTGGTATTGCCTGCTATTTCACTTCTCGCTTCTTCTGCTTCTCTGCCACGCTCAGTAGCACATACGTTGTTTGGAGGCATTCTAACACACACATTCTTAATTTATAGTTCATTCTGATACTCATAGCTATAGGCATACAATGACGCTTCTCCGTCGTTTTATAGTTTACTATAACATAACGGGCGTTCTGTTTACAGCTGGACAGATAACTGAAAACCTTGTGAAGCACCTGATTTGAAATCAGCTGCACGATGACACGGTTGTTGGAAGAGAAGATCACCACATGAGAAGATCACCACAGCTGAAGATATTCGATGGTTCCGAACATTGAATATTTGTATGTGTTTGCAAGGAGTCCTTCATTTCTGTTCAGTTTTTTAATATATGAATTAACTTGGATTATATATATGCATGCACTAAAGCATATTCAGTTTAGTTCTGTTGGAAAACTTGCCAAAACTTCTGTACGGTGCTCGGGTGCCATCCTTTGATCGGTATCTGCCCCATCAAAAATTTTTGGCATGCCTTATTGCATTATATGGTATTTTGACAATTGATGACATGTGAAAGCCACAGTGCTTGGCTGTAATCTCAAAACCAATGTCTGCCTCATCAAGAAGTGTCAGATGCATTTTGTAGATGTTAAAGGATATTTAAACTATACCAGCAAAGTGCTGAAGTCTTCAACACAGCACTGATCCGCAATCACCACCCAGCTTAGAAGTCATTTGTAGAGCTCTCTAACACGTTCAAATAAAGTTATCAAACACTGGATTGATCTACTTGGTTTGATTCCTAATACCAGTGTGTCTGACATTTTGGAGGCACTTGTATTATCATAATGTCCTAGTTCTCTTATTTATTAACGGGGTGCACTCAAGGGTAGTGATATTTGTTTACCTTGGCACACTTAATGTGATATTACTGTTTAAATCCTTTCATTTTGTATATATGTACGCCACTTTTGCAGTAGCCTTACAGTGAGCAGCCGTATTTGAAAATAAATAAATATACCATCCGAAAGTGTTCAACGCTGTGCTCGGTTCCAATCTGGTCGCTAGTATCCGTTGCATCATGATGTGTCGGGTGTGTTTTATTGCATTGGAGAACATTTTGGCTGCCTTCCATGAAGGGTTCAGTTCCAGTATTATGACCGATATCTGTGACTTCATGAAGAGTTGGGCGTCATTTGTCATTTTAGAGAATACTTTGACTAAAGACAACGTCCAAAAGTCTTCCACACAGGGTTCAGTTTCAATATTATTACCGATATCTGTGACTTCATGAACAGTTGGGTGTCGTCTGTCGTTTTAGAGAATACTTTGACAAAACATCCAGAAATGTTGCATTAAGGTTTCAGTACTAATATTATGGCTGATATCTGCGACTTCATGAACAGTTGGGCGTCGTCTGTCGTTTTAGAGAATACTTTGACTGAAGACAACATCCAGAAATCTTGCATTAAGGTTTCAGTTCTAATATTATGACCGACATCTGTGACTTCATGAACAGTTGGGTGTCGTCTGTCGTTTTAGAGAATAGTTAGACTAAAGACAACGTCCAGAAGGCTTGCATTAAGGTTTCAGTTCCAATATTGTGACCACTATCTGTGACTTCATGAACAGTTGGGTGTCGTCTGTCGTTTTAGAGAATACTTTGACTAAAGACAACATCCAGAAATCTTGCATTAAGGTTTCAGTACCAATATTATGGCTGATATCTGCGACTTCATGAACAGTTGGGCGTCGTCTGTCGTTTTAGAGAATACTTTGACTGAAGACAACGTCCAGAAATCATGCATTAAGGTTTCAGTTCTAATATTATGACCGATATCTGTGACTTCATGAACAGTTGGTTGTCGTTTTAGAGAATACTTTGACTAAAGAAAACGTCCAGAAGTCTTCCATACAGGGTTCAGTTCCAATATTATGACCAATATCTGTCACATCATGAAGTTTCAGGCACAGTTAGTTGCATTAGAGCACATTTCGACTATGAAAAATTCCCAAAGGCATTCTACGCAGTATTTGGTTCCTATCTTATGGCCAATATCAGTTGTATCTATAAGAACCAGTTGTGCTTTATTGCATTAGAGGATATTTCGAACACACACATCAGCCGAAAGCCTGCTACTCTGGTCTCAATTGTAGTCTTATGACTGTCTTGAATCTGTCAGATCATGAAGTTGCAGGCGTGATTATTAAGTTGACTGATGTAAAATATGTTGTGTAAATATACTGAAGGTACCAGCATGTGCAAGATATTGTTAGTAACTTTGGTAGTGCAGGTATAGAAATCCGGTGGTTTGTAAACCTGATCAGGAGGGCAGCCACGCCTCGTTCACCGCAGAGAGGAGGGGAGGGAGAGCTCAATGTCAACTCCATATATTAACATAATAGGGAGGGGATGCTAAGTCATCCCTGGGGAGGGGCACTGGACAAACTTTTGCCCCCCCCCCTCCTTAAGGAGAACCCTGCACACGCCTATGATAGACGTACAGTATGCTAGACGCGAATGTTCATTCGCGGGAGCGGCGCACACACCGATGTTAATTTCTGGTGCATACCACTGTTGTTACTTTGGGCACTGAAATGTCAATTACTTCTAAAATAGTCTAAACTGTGGTGGTTGAAGCACTATCAACTTGTTAACGTGTTCTCATATCCTCTAAAACATACATTCGCGCTCCAGTTGAGAACGTGCCGTTCTGTGCTGAACTTGGGCAGTTCTAAGCCAAAAGATCAAGCAACATTGTGCATCGGCCTTGGACGCGTGGGCGTCAACGCGGTTGACGCATGCCAGTAGTTGCGCGCCCTTTTCCTCCACAGGCACGACTAGACGCTTTTGACGCGTAGGCGCGTGCATACGCGTGCCAGTGGTTGGCACTTTATTCGGTAGAGCGTCGCGCTGCGGCCCGCCAAGTCCTCTTTCTTTTAAAGATAGAGAGAAGACTGCGGACGCCGCCGATGGCGGTGGATGGTTTGGGGTCGCTTATAAAGTGTATTCACACTTAAAACCTGTCCGAAACACAAGCCATACTTTCCTCGCCTCTGTGCCTCCCCCACCCCTGACAAAACTCGCTTGTTGTCTCTGCCCCCCCCCCCACCCAGTAAGAAACTCCCGTGGCCTCACCCATCACCCTTTGATTTAAATACATGAAGTTCCCGAAGAGCAGTTCATGCGTCAGATAGTAGAAAAACACCCTGACGCCCTTGTAGACACTTCAAGAACACTTCCGGCAACTTTTCATTTGGAGTCGCTTAGTGCGACTCTAAAACTGCATCTCGAACAAATGCTGATGAACCTAAACAAAAGAGGTGTCATCAAAAGCACAATTCACCTAAGCCATTGTATTAGTATCAAAAGCCACCACAATGGGTTAAGTGAATAGTTGTCGCAACCAAAAAATTGGCAGATCCTACGTACTGTTGAAATCGATGATATGCGAAGCACGAATGTGGAAGATTGATATGTCACTTTTAAATCAGCAAGAAATTACGAGGAGGACGTGAATTTTGCCGTACATGACTTCCCTGTCATAATTTTTATGTTTGGGCATGGCCTTTACCCTCGTCGTTTATTCACGTCACGTGATCACGTGATACCTAATTTGGTATATGTGGAGCTAGTGAAACAGCCGCAAGCTTGCTGTGAGCGTAGCATGTAGTCATGTCTTACATGACAAGCACATCATGATTATCATGTTCGGACATGTCATTTGCCTTCCTCGTCTATTCACGCCACGTAATACCAAATTTGGAATATGTCAAACTAGAGAAATGGCCACGAGCATGCTATTAGCATAGCATGTAGTCATGTTTTACATGACATTAATATTATGTTTAGACATGTAATTTACCTTCATCATCCATTCACGCCACGTAATACCAAATTTGATATAAGTGAAGCTAGCAAAACGGCCGTGGGCGCATCGTGAGTGTTGCATGTAGTCACGTTGTTACATGACACGCATGTCATAATTATCATGTTTGGACGTGTCACTCGTGTTCACCATGTAGTTACGTTTTGCAACATGTCATGCGGCCAAAAGCACCACAAGAGCAGCAAGACCATGAAAGGTAAATCATGACATTCATGACATACATGTCATGACTTTCATGTTACGACTAGTCACTTATGCTTGTCATACAGTCATATTATGCTAATATGGAAACATCCAGGAGAGCTAAAAGTCATAGGTGGATAGAAAGATGATAGATAGATAGATGATAGATAGATGATAGATAATCGATAGATAGATACGCTTAATGTCACCGAAGTTCCTTAAGGAATGCTTCAAATTAAAAAAGGACCAATTTGAGTATCAATCGATCCACATATGCTCGAAGCTCTACAGAGAGCATTCCACGCATTGTCCACTGTTGATGATGTACTAGATGCTGCTAAAGCCAAAGTTTTCTTAAAACTGAATTTTCAAGAGGGGGTAATCGATGACAAACCAAGCTTGCTGACCACCTTCTTAACTCTGAAAAAATTGATCCAAATAAAGTCAAGACAATTCAGCAGATGCCAAAGACAATGAATTCCAAGGAGTGCATTGCTTCTGAACTTATATGAACTACCTCTCCAGATTTCTAGTTGAATTGTCATGCGTATTTGGGGCTTTCGAGAAAATTCACTGTCAACAATGCACCACAGCATACGGGCAAGCCGCAGGAGGAATCATTCGAAAAGGCATGAGCTCGTGAGAAGAGCTCCATTTCTAGCCTTTGTTTGAATAATGAGAGCAGCTAGAAATCCTATGTGATTTGAGCAATTTTGAACTCGAAGCAGCTCTTCTTTAAAACGGGCAGCAAGTCTCTTTCGTCATCAGAGCACTGACAACATTGGAAGCTTGTTATGCATAAAGAAAAGGATATTCTGGCCATTGTCTTTGCCTTAAAAAGTTTTATCAGTACACATTCGGAAAAGAAACAAAGATGTTGAGCAATTGTAAGCCACTGAAGCAAGCAATCCTGAAAAAACCATTGGATCAAGTTCAAAGATGACTGCAAAACATGATCCTTCAGACGCAAAGACACAACAATGCAATAAAAAAACCGACCAGGAAAGGAATCAGTCTTGGCTGACATGATATCTAGTGCTTTCACTCCCAACGAAAGCAATGAAGAGGAACTTGAGAACATTCATGTCGTGCAATACGTCCCTGTGAGAAAGAAAAACTCGGAAAAGATGAAAGCTGTGACTGAGTGTGATGAATTACTGCAAGGACTAAAATGAATCTTTTGTTCGGGTTAGCCACAACGCAAACATGAACTACCCAAAGGCATGCACTTATACTTAAAGGGCCCCTGAAACGGTTTTTCACATTCTGTTTTTGATTAGACCACCACTGGAGCGAATAATTTGCACCAGAATTCCACCGAAACACTTATTACGAATGGAGCTATGAGTACTACAAAAGTACCCTCCTTCTCCATTCCGCCTTTCACCCTCAACTGCCCTCAACTCTTCCTTCGAGCGCTCGGGGCTGAGCTCCGCCTTCATGGCACCTGCGTCACGATGTGGTGAGATCACATACGCGTAAATCCCGCCACCGATCAAATACCGGCCGTCTGTGCTGCGCGTTCCACAGCCAATTAGGTCAGCTGGAAACGATGACGTCAGTGGGGCAGAGCGTGTCGCTTGGTGTATGGGCGGTTGAAAGCGCGTTTGGCCGAGTCACTGCGATCTGCAGCGATCTGGAGTGATTCGCAGCTTTAAAGCATTGTAATAAATTACACAGTTTACGCAGAGAGCTCAAGCCAGTTTCTAAATTACCCTTGACACTTGGTCTACCAGCCCAATGTGTTTATGAAAAATTGTCAAATCGTTTCAGAGTCACTGAAATTGTCAATCGTTTCAGAGGCTTTCTGAAAATGTCATTTCCAAGAATTGAGGCGTGTTGAAAATCGCCCGATTTTTAAAAAAAATACGCCTAATTATTGTAATGTATTTGTGAGGTGAAAGCAAAGTGAAACTCTAGACAAGGCATCTCGGAGTTGAGCGCTGTCTTCCATGCGCTCGTGAGTGTGTCTTCTGGTCAGGAATGAACACAGAATTGAAACACTTGATCATGAGATGTGAAATATGCTAAACGTACGCACAAGCTCCGCAAACAGAAACTTTTCACTCCATATATACAGACCCAAGATATCCAATGAAAGGGGTTAGATGCGACATGCTCAAACTCTAGGGAAAGAATGTTTTGGTTACAGCCAATTATTACAGCAACCTTTTGGAAGTGGACAAAGTCAAATTGATGGTTTTAAACCAAGTGATACTGAAACTAAGGACTCACTTTGCAGTCTACTGGGTACCGAGAATTCTGATAAATGACAATGACACGCCAGTCACCGGCAAAGAATTGAAAAACTTTACCAAGAGCTACAACTTCGAACACAAAACGTGAAGCTTGGTTTACCCGCGTGCAAATAGAAGGGCTGAATCAGCCGTAATGAGAGCGAAAATTAAAGGGCATTATAAGCTTGATGTTTCCAACATCATTTCCTTTTCTTCTGGGTTCCCCACCCGCCAAAGGCATCAACTTACAATAACCCCTTTCCGGTCCCGAAATAACTGCTTCAAATATTCTTTTTTTCCTCGTACAGTAACTCAGTGGAATGGATTAACTAATAACCAAGTGATGGAGCCGTCCTTAGAGTTGTTTGCAGCAAATTTGACCTGATTGTTCACATCATGCTGTTCTATTTTTTGTTTGTTTGTTTGGTTTATGCAATCTTGAGTGCCAACATTGTCAAAATTATATCTGTAACCACCCTGCTAAAATCTCTGTAATAGGGATTGCAGTATGAATAAATGAAATGAATGAATGAATGAAAATGCTCCCTAAAAAAGCACATGGAAGCCACTCAGATCCATAAATGACACTTGTTTATTAACAAAACACATCACTTCAAGAAAAGAATGGTACTCCAGCACAAGTGCCAATGAGTTGCCACACTAAATTGAGTGTGCCAACAGCTTCACAGTTATTGCAATCCGAAAGAGTCGATGTGAGTGAAATAAGAATGTAGAAGAGGCGGAAAAGCACGAGCTACCATCACAGACAAGCGAAGGATTTACCAAGCTTTAGAAAGAGTCAGTGGATGTCCCAGTTCAACCAACGAAAACAGGAGCATGGGTCAAAGACAATAATTAAGAGAAGTTATGACAGGTCGCATAAAGTTCAGATGAAAGACAGTATCCTGAGAAGAAATCGAGTACTCAACAGGGCAAGCCTTCCTCAGACAAATACATTGAAGTCAGTGAGCCAGAGACAGACCAACCGAAGCAGACTAGAATTTCTGCCAGGTCTCAAAGAACCATACAGATTTCAAACAGGCTCCAGGATTTCACAGTTGGTTGAAGGATTGACTTCAAAAAGGGATGAATGTAACAAAAAAGATCCAAAGATCCACAAATGCAGGGGCGTAGTGACTATTTCGCGAGTTGGAGCAAACCTAAATATATATATATATATATATATATATATATATATATATATATATATATATATATATATATATATATATATATATATAAGGGAAAGAAGTGTATACCTAAGGGCTCGTTTTTCCGTGTTTTAACACAATATTAATGATATCTAACAGACAGTAATGCCAAGGAATGCACAGGGGAAGTTATTAGAACCAATGGAATGTAAATAAGAAGAAAGAAGAAGTTAGAAGAAAAAATAAGAAAAATAACCAGGCATGCACGGCTGGTTATTTTTTCATCCACTTTTCCTTCTTCTTATTTACATTCCATTGGTTCTAATAACTTCCCCTGTACATTCCTTGGCATTACTGTATGTTAGATCTCATATATATATATATATATATATATATATATATATATATATATATATATATATATATAATAAGGGAAAGAAGTGTATACCTAAGGGCTCGTTTTTCCGTGTTTTAACACAATATTAAAGAGATATAACAGACAGTAATGCCAAGGAATGTACAGGGGAAGTTATTAAAACTAATAGAATGTAAATAAGAAGAAAGAAAAGTGGATGAAAAAATTACCAACTGTGAGCAGGAATCGAACCTACGACCTTCGAATTACGCGTTCGATGCTCTAACCACTGAGCTATCACAGCGGCCCTCCCTCCATCCACTTTTTTGGGGTTATCTGTGAATTTAGAAGTAGGAGTGACAGTCAGCGCCATCTATAAGCCAAAGAATGAGTGTGAAAACACTCTTATTCGCATGTTTGGCGTCACGTAGTACGTGAACTTATTATGAGCGGGCAGCTGATTAATTGTCCCTCTTATACAACCTAAACACACCAAGTCTGCCAGTACTAGACCCTCGTTCAATGAAATAAAGGAAAGAAGTGTATACCTAAGGGCTCGTTTTTCCGTGTTTTAACACAATATTAAAGAGATATAACAGACAGTAATGCCAAGGAATGTACAGGGGAAGTTATTAAAACCAATAGAATGTAAATAAGAAGAAAGAAAAGTGGATGAAAAAATTACCATTTGTGAGCAGGAATCGAACCTACGACCTTCGAATTACGCGTTCGATGCTCTAACCACTGAGCTATCACAGCGGCCCTCCCTCCATCCACTTTTTTGGGGTTATCTGTGAATTTAGAAGTAGGAGTGACAGTCAGCGCCATCTATAAGCCAAAGAACGAGTGTGAAAACACTCTTATTCGCATGTTTGGCGTCACGTAGTACGTGAACTTATAATACTTTTAATAACTTCCCCTGTACATTCCTTGGCATTACTGTCTGTTATATCTCTTTAATATTGTGTTAAAACACGGAAAAACGAGCCCTTAGGTATACACTTCTTTCCCTTATTTCATTGAACGAGGGTCTCGTACTGGCAGACTTGGTGTGTTTAGGTTGTATAAGAGGGACAATTAATCAGCTGCCCGCTCATAATAAGTTCACGTACTACGTGACGCCAAACATGCGAATAAGAGTGTTTTCACACTCGTTCTTTGGCTTATAGATGGCGCTGACTGTCACTCCTACTTCTAAATTCACAGATAACCCCAAAAAAGTGGATGGAGGGAGGGCCGCTGTGATAGCTCAGTGGTTAGAGCATCGAACGCGTAATTCGAAGGTCGTAGGTTCGATTCCTGCTCACAGTTAGTAATTTTTTCATCCACTTTTCTTTCTTCTTATTTACATTCTATTGGTTTTAATAACTTCCCCTGTACATTCCTTGGCATTACTGTCTGTTATATCTCGTTAATATTGTGTTAAAACACGGAAAAACGAGCCCTTAGGTATACACTTCTTTCCCTTATTTCATTGAACGAGGGTCTCGTACTGGCAGACTTGGTGTGTTTAGGTTGTATAAGAGGGACAATTAATCAGCTGCCCGCTCATAATAAGTTCACGTACTACGTGACGCCAAACATGCAAATAAGTGTGTTTTCACACTCGTTCTTTGGCTTATAGATGGCGCTGACTGTCACTCCTACTTCTAAATTCACAGATAACCCCAAAAAGTGGATGGAGGGAGGGCCGCTGTGATAGCTCAGTGGTTAGAGCATCGAACGCGTAATTTGAAGGTCGTAGGTTCGATTCCTGCTCACAGTTCGTAATTTTTTCATCCACTTTTCTTTCTTCTTATTTACATTCTATTGGTTTTAATAACTTCCCCTGTACATTCCTTGGCATTACTGTCTGTTATATCTCTTTAATATATATATATATATATATATATATATATATATATATATATATTGTACCGAAGCAAAGTGGCGCCAGCTCTGTGCCAGAGTGTGAAAGAAGACGTTGATGTCCGTGTGTGGCTCGTGCTTGCCGGGTTCCTGCCTGTACGAGCTTGTTGCGGCTAACGTTTCTCGAATAATAACCTGTGTTTTTACGCAAACTTGCTCGTTGCATTCGGTGGAAACGTGCTGGGTAACGTCCTGGAGCTCCGCAGCCGTAAGCTACCATCTCAGTCCGCGATGACCGAGCGCGTCGATCCCCCACAAGGCTCTTCCACGCTGCCACCTGTCATGTGTTCTGGTGTACTTCGTCTGCGTGACCCACCAGTATACAACGGCACTGAAGATCAAGATGTCGAGGACTGGCTGGCAGAGTACGAGCATGCCAGCGCGATTAACAAGTGGGATGACCCTGCGAAGCTGACTCACGTCATTTCTACTTGACGGATTTGGCCAACCTATGGTTCACCAACCACCAAGCCGACATCCCCACCTGGTCGGTTTTCAAAGAGGCCGTCACCTCGTTTTTCGGTCGTCCAGCCATGCGTAAGCTTCGTGGTGAACTGGGCCTTTGGGGACGATTTCAGCGAAATGGTGAGAGCTTCACGAGCTACATTGAGGATGTGATCAGCCTCTGTAGGCGAGTTGATGCGAGGATGACGGAGGCTGACAGAATAAAGAATATATTAAAAGGCATTGATGACGACGCTTGTCATATGCTTGTGGCCAAAGACCCACAGACCGTCACGGCCATGATTCAGCTATGTCAAAGTTTCGATGAGCTGCGCAAGCGACGAATTTATACACGTCGCGCTAATACGCAAACAGCTTATACTTCGGCTTTGGAGTGCAAGGCCCCGACTACCGCGTGTTAATGCCTCAAATTCAACAGTACATCTGGGAGGAAGTTGCTCGACAGCTCTCTCTTGTCGCCACCATCAACGAGACCCCCACAACACTGGACCACTCACTTCGCCGTGCTATTCAGACGCAAGTTGCCGAGGCTCTCCTTTCGCCCGCGTCCCCAATATCAGTGGCTGCACCGCTGACTTATGCAGAAGCCGTCCGCCGACCTCCTGCCCAACCGCCGCTCCCTTCACACAGTCCAGCCACCAACTACTACAGGTCACGAGTTTCGGTTTATCCGATAAATCAGCCCTTTCCACCACCTCGAGCAGCTGTTAACTCTTGGCGTACTCCGGATAACCGGCCCGTCTGCTACAACTGTGGTATTCCAGGACATGTCGCGCGCTACTGCCGTCGCCGTGGATTCTCTTTTAATGATATTCAGCATTCCGGCAACATACCTCGGCAATCAGAATCGCATGTGACACCTGATTCACATGACCCCCGCTCACGTCGACCAGACTTCAGCCGACGTCGATCTCCTTCACCGCGTCTTCGGTCTCCTTCCCCCATGCTTCGCCGTTCCAACCACGCCCAAGAGGAAAACTAACAGTCGTAGTTCCTGAGGCAAGAGCTGCGCCACCGACGAAATTTCCAAGGCCTCATGTTTCGCCCCCTAACAAGATTGCCGTGTTTGTGGACGGTTTCGCCACAACTGCTCTTGTCCACACAGGTGCCGCTATTTGTATAATCAGTGAAGTGTTGTGCCGCAAACTGAACAAAGTGATGACTCCACTGGTTGAAATTTCTTGACGCACAGCGAGTTCGCAACACGTCCAACCTTCTGCCGCATGCACTGCCCGTGTTGTGACTCAAGGAGTGCTTTACATCGTTGAATTTGTCGTCCTTCCGCATGCGTCTCATGAAATCATCCTGGGATGGAACTTTCTTTCCGCTAATCATGCGGTTGTCGACTGCGCTCGTGCTCAACTCGTTTTGTTTCCATTCAGCACGACATTCATAGATCTCCCTCGCGCAACCAAAAAGGTGATCGTCGCCGCTGACGTCGTCATTTCTGCTTTTTTGGTCGCCGCGGTATCTCTTTTGTGCAACTCCGTTTTCGATTCGACTGCCCTCTTTATGCCGTCAAAAGAATGCGCTCGTCGCCGGAACCTTGTCGTCCCGTTTGCCGTCATCACACTTGCCGATGGCTCCAGTGACGTGTACGTGTGCAATCCGTTCCCTTGTCCCGCTACCTTATTGCATGGCGAATGTATTGGTAGTATTGACACTTATGCCGACATATTTCCTTTCGATTACGCTTCTGACACGACGCCAATGTCCGTGGATGCTGTCACAGCTGCCACCGCGCCCTCACTACCTGACGAAGGCGTTCTGTTGCGCAGCGTAGACACCGGCCTTACGCAAGACCAGCGCAATCAGCTCATTCAACTACTTGACCGTTTCCGCGCCTCCTTCGGCCACGGACAACCTCCCTTGGGACGCACGTCAGTTGTCGCTCACCATGTCGACACCGGTCACCATACTCCACTTCGTCAGCGCCCCTACCGCGTCTCGCAGGCTGAGCGTGACGTCATCACTGTGGCGCCAGCTCTGTGCCAGCGTGAAAGAAGACGTTGACGTCCGTGTGTGGCTCGTGCTTGCCGGGTTTCATCTTGTACCAGCTTGTTGCGGCTAACGTTTCTCGAATAATAACCTGTGTTTTTACGCAACCTTGCTCATTGCAATATATATATATATATATATATATATATATATATATATATATATATATATATATAAATAAGGGAAAGAAGTGTATACCTAAGGGCTCGTTTTTCCGTGTTTTAACACAATATTAATGAGATATAACAGACAGTAATGCCAAGGAATGTACAGGGGAAGGTAATAAAACCAATGGAATGTAAATAAGAAGAAAGAAAAGTGGATGAAAAAATTACCAACTGTGAGCAGGAATCGAACCTACGACCTTCGAATTACGCGTTCGATGCTCTAACCACTGAGCTATCACAGCGGCCCTCCCTCCATCCACTTTTTTGGGTTTATCTGTGAATTTAGAAGTAGGAGTGACAGTCAGCGCCATCTATAAGCCAAACAACGAGTGTGAAAACACTCTTATGCGCATGTTTGGCGCCACGTAGCACGTGAACTTATTATGAGCGGGCAGCTGATTAATTGTCCCTCTTATACAATGAGCTGCCCGCTCATAATAAGTTCACGTGCTACGTGGCGCCAAACATGCGCATAAGAGTGTTTTCACACTCGTTGTTTGGCTTATAGATGGCGCTGACTGTTACTCCTACTTCTAAATTCACAGATAAACCCAAAAAAGTGGATGGAGGGAGGGCCGCTGTGATAGCTCAGTGGTTAGAGCATCGAACGCGTAATTCGAAGGTCGTAGGTTCGATTCCTGCTCACAGTTGGTAATTTTTTCATCCACTTTTCTTTCTTCTTATTTACATTCCATTGGTTTTAATACCTTCCCCTGTACATTCCTTGGCATTACTGTCTGTTATATCTCATTAATATTGTGTTAAAACACGGAAAAACGAGCCCTTAGGTATACACTTCTTTCCCTTATTTCATTGAACGAGGGTCTCGTACTGGCAGACTTGGTGTGTTTAGGTTGTATAAGAGGGACAATCAATCAGCTGCCCGCTCATAATAAGTTCACGTGCTACGTGGCGCTAAACATGCGCATAAGAGTGTTTTCACACTCGTTGTTTGGCTTATAGATGGCACTGACTGTCACTCCTACTTCTAAATTCACAGATAAACCCAAAAAAGTGGATGGAGGGAGGGCCGCTGTGATAGCTCAGTGGTTAGAGCATCGAACGCGTAATTCGAAGGTCGTAGGTTCGATTTCTGCTCACAGTTGGTAATTTTTTCATCCACTTTTCTTTCTTCTTATTTACATTCCATTGGTTTTAATACCTTCCCCTGTACATTCCTTGGCATTACTGTCTGTTATATCTCATTAATATTGTGTTAAAACACGGAAAAACGAGCCCTTAGGTATACACTTCTTTCCCTTATTTCATTGAACGAGGGTCTCGTACTGGCAGACTTGGTGTGTTTAGGTTGTATAAGAGGGACAATTAATCAGCTGCCCGCTCATAATAAGTTCACGTGCTACGTGGCGCCAAACATGCGCATGAGAGTGTTTTCACACTCGTTGTTTGGCTTATAGATGGCGCTGACTGGCACTCCTACTTCTAAATTCACAGATAAACCCAAAAAAGTGGATGGAGGGAGGGCCGCTGTGATAGCTCAGTGGTTAGAGCATCGAACGCGTAATTCGAAGGTCGTAGGTTCGATTCCTGCTCACAGTTGGTAATTTTTTCATCCACTTTTCTTTCTTCTTATTTACATTCCATTGGTTTTAATACCTTCCCCTGTACATTCCTTGGCATTACTGTCTGTTATATCTCATTAATATTGTGTTAAAACACGGAAAAACGAGCCCTTAGGTATACACTTCTTTCCTTTATTTCATTGAACGAGGGTCTCGTACTGGCAGACTTGGTGTGTTTAGGTTGTATAAGAGGGACAATCAATCAGCTGCCCGCTCATAATAAGTTCACGTGCTACGTGGCGCTAAACATGCGCATAAGAGTGTTTTCACACTCGTTGTTTGGCTTATAGATGGCACTGACTGTCACTCCTACTTCTAAATTCACAGATAAACCCAAAAAAGTGGATGGAGGGAGGGCCGCTGTGATAGCTCAGTGGTTAGAGCATCGAACGCGTAATTCGAAGGTCGTAGGTTCGATTCCTGCTCACAGTTGGTAATTTTTTCATCCACTTTTCTTTCTTCTTATTTACATTCCATTGGTTTTAATACCTTCCCCTGTACATTCCTTGGCATTACTGTCTGTTATATCTCATTAATATTGTGTTAAAACACGGAAAAACGAGCCCTTAGGTATACACTTCTTTCCCTTATTTCATTGAACGAGGGTCTCGTACTGGCAGACTTGGTGTGTTTAGGCTGTATAAGAGGGACAATTAATCAGCTGCCCGCTCATAATAAGTTCACGTGCTACGTGGCGCCAAACATGCGCATAAGAGTGTTTTCACACTCGTTGTTTGGCTTATAGATGGCGCTGACTGTCACTCCTACTTCTAAATTCACAGATAAACCCCAAAAAGTGGATGGAGGGAGGGCCGCTGTGATAGCTCAGTGGTTAGAGCATCGAACGCGTAATTCGAAGGTCGTAGGTTCGATTCCTGCTCACAGTTGGTAATTTTTTCATCCACTTTTCTTTCTTTTTATTTACATTCCATTGGTTTTAATACCTTCCCCTGTACATTCCTTGGCATTACTGTCTGTTATATCTCATATATATATATATATATATATATATATATATATATATATATATATATATCCATCGCATAGTTACCACTTATAAACTACCACGAAAAAACTAAGAGAATAAGCTATATTCAATACGGTAGCATATTGTTAGCCATTGGTTCTTCGGCATTTGAAATTGTCTGTGTTCCACAAAATCACCTGCCTCTTACATGACGTCAGGAATCTGTGAAATATTGCGGTGTTCACTACAGCGCATGTACATTAAAGAGGGAATTCACGCATTGAACAATACCTGAAACTTTTTGGGGTAGCCGGAGAGCATATTCTTTTAAATATTATTCAAGTTAAGTAGCTGCCGGTCACTTTATCAACGGTTACTTAGAGCAGCTTCCGAGATGAAATAACATGAGCGTAATAAAATATTTTCACTCGCAGTATCAAGGCGTTTAATGTTTGTGCGCGCACACATCTCTGTGACCTTGTCCTTGCTTAAAGAGAGAAATAAGCAGTGCTGCACGTCTAGGCTTCTTTGCTGTTCAAGTTGTATTTGAAGCTGCAAAAGACCATTCGAGTTGTATGAAAACCTACTAGCCCGACTCTCAATTAACCCTCCATATTGCTAAAAAATAAGCTCTTTCACCTTCTTCTTGGTCTGGTGGATCAAGTTCAAGGACAAGCTCAAAAGCTGAGACTCCTACTGTGCTCGAGTCCACTGTTTTGTTCGTCGCCACTTTGCAAGCTTCCACCATCGCTCCAAGTTACCAGAAGCAAGGCCGATCAGGTTTATCGGAGACTAAAGCAGAAACCCCTTTTGGGCGCTTCCAATAAACACGAGAACATTAAAAAATATTCGTAACAGTAATCAGCTGACAGCAGCTTCGACAAAGCATCATTGATGATGTCTATTTTCGATCAAAGAAAATAATTTTCCTGAAGCAGCAGAAGATTTCACCAGTCCATAAAAAGCTTGCCTGTTCACATTCGTAACTGCATCAGCCAGTCGCAGCAGAACGAAAGCGTGGACAAGTTGCGCAATGTTATTAGACCCCTGTTCAGCGCTGGCCTGCTCTTCAATGCTACAGCACAAGGCACGATGCCGCTTACGCGGCCTGCACCACAAGAGCCTACAAGGAAAATCGTCCCAACTACACTGTTGGAGAAATTTCACTATATTGTAATATTCCCTCGTAATAACATATTTCGATGACTACTGTGGTGAAGAAGAACTTCGCCTCAATTGTTGCTTTCCCCGGCGTGCAGCGAACAGTCACCACTGTCGACAGCGGGGGGGCTCAGCCCCCCTAACTTTTCTGAGTGCGGGGCTCTCCCGGCTGGTACGCCTATGCACAGATGAAACAACCATCATTTGCAGCATCCTACACAGGCCACATGCTTCTTTGAAATTCTCCACAGCTCCCTTCTCTGAGAAGGCACTGGGTTCAGAGTAGTTTGTATTGATTCATAATATTTGTAAGCGCTAAATGCACGTAAGACGAGTGAACCGCTTGTCTTGTGACCTTCATTCATGTGACTCATACGAGCATTTAGTGCTTACAAAAGTTACAGATCTCTCTTCTTTGTTCATTTACACCTCCTCCTCCTTTCCGAGCTCATGAAGTATCAAGTGTCTGCCCCCCTGACTCTGCACATAACTCGCTCCCCTACCTAAATCTTCATTATGCCCTCCTGCCTCTATGTAGCCACATCTATTCTTGTACTTTAATGCTTATTCAACTCGGCGAACTTTCATTAAGGAGACCCTGAAACAGTTTTTTAAAGTTTTTAGCGTTAAGTTTAGAGCATCATAAAACCATTCCCCCTATAAGTTGAGTGACACGCAGTGTAGCAAGGCCGCTACAAACAATTACATCATGCCCTTCTTCCCACCTATGCCTGACCACCGCAACTCACGAGGCACGCTGGCGACCGCAGAGCTCTCATCAGTGCAGTCGCCGTTTTGATCTTCTACCAGTCTAGACCTCTGAGATGGCACACTGACAGGTAGCGTGCAGTCTCGGAGGCCATCACGCAGTGCGCCTGGCAGCCCTCACGTCGTCTGGCAACAGAAACAAACACCGCGAAGTAAGCGTTTGATATCTGCTCTGACAGATGCTGCCAATCTGCCAGTCGATCTTACTTCTGCACATTCTACATCCCATGACAGCCAATCAGATAAGCAGCCATGTTGACAAGGCTGCTGACGTGCTCTGGGCAGAGCATGATGCTCCATGAATGGGTAGTTTAAAAGGCATTCGGCCGAGTTGCAACGGTCTTCACAGATTTCCAGCAATTGGCAGCTTTAAAGCGTAGTAATATATTACACAGTTTATGCAGATTGCTCCAATCGGTCTTTAAATAACCCTTGAGACTTAATCTACCAGCCCAATGTGTTTGTACAAAATCACCAAAACCGTTCCAGGTTCCTCTTAACAAGTAGCCGAGTGTTTTATCGGTCACTAATATAAGTCATAGCAAGACAAACCATTACAAAGTGCCCAGCAATAATTCATCGTCATCAACAACCGCAGCATTTAAAAAATTCACAGCTACACAGGAGCGTGATTTGCTTAATAGACACATAGTAGGTACTTTGTGATCGCAATCGCAATTGGAACCCTCGGAAAGTTTACAACAGCCAATATTCTACATTGTGCACAAATTTGGCCTTGACTCCAACCCAGAGCACATAGGCACAATGGAACAGCATGGCTTACGTGTTCATAGAGAAATGAAGAATGGTAAGCAAATATGAATACGGTAAAATGGGTGCTGCTATTGCTATCACACTGCACTCGAGTATTCTCAATGCTCTTGACAGCAAGGCTATAAATGGCTTGCACTGCTAGCCCTAAAACAGCCACGTTGCAGTGCCGACACAGTGGAATGTGAACTCTGATGTTACGTCAGTGCTATCAGTACATTACGTACTGGTTCCTTTGTTATTTATACACAGAGACACAACAACATTCCAGCAACGTCGCTGTCTCATCAAAGCAGGTTCTACGTGACAGTCTAATCTACGTGATTACACTGCCTCGAAGTCACCTAAGTCGCGATGTTGGAATCATGTCTTACATTCATGATACAGGCTACCAATATACAATAAAACTTGGATACGTTTCTGAGAATAAAATGCGCATAATTAATTCAGGATCTGAGAAAACTTATGATCCAAATCGGTTTATATTTATTTTCACAATTGTGAGCGTAGCAGTCGGGAAATCATTGCCCTGTCGCAATGGTGTAGTGGCTAAGGTACTCGGCTGTTGACCCACAGGTCGGGGGATAGAATACGGGCTGCGGCGGCTGCATTTTCGGTGGAGGTGAAATTGCTGCAGGTCCGTGTGCTTAGATTCGCGTGCACGTGAAAGAACCGCAGGTGGTCGAAATTTCCAGATTCCTCCACTACGGCGTCTCTCATAACCATATCGTGGTTTTGGGATGTTAAACCACACATATCAATCAGCTGGGAAATTGTATTAAGCGGGAATGTATCAGTGAGGTTCTACTGTATAGGTCCACACAACTACAGGAGCTTACATATTCAACAGAAAATTATGGTCATCAACTGTCTCTAGATTCAAATTTTGAATTAAGAGACAGTGTGCGTCCTGACTGAGTTCAATTGGCAGCTGACGCACAAGGGAAATTGACTGACGTCAGCGCAACCATCACAGTAGTAAGTATGGCTGTACAGCGACTCCGCAAACACATACCTAATATACGGAAAGCTTTTAGTGGGTATGCGCCACAGAAATGGGGCAAAGATTACCACTCACTACTGGTGCATAAAAAATAGACAAAAAAAAGGTGAATAAAAATTAATTAGCAAAGAAATAAATGCATACATAAATACATAACCTCCATCATGCTTTCTGGGCAACATAAACTGAGGTGAAACTGCTTTAAAAACCACATGCTAAAATTTTAAGTCTTTATAAATGTACAAATATAAAAAGTAAGGAAACAAAATCTTTGTGCGACACAGCTTGGCTGGTCACCCACCTTCACAGCTTTTTTCAGAAATCTTTGCAACACCTCTACCGCGAAAACATGCACATATAGCTGGATTTAATCATTATAGCCCGTTTGGAAGATTATGCTGATTTCATTTACCTAAAAAGCGTCAACAACTGCCAACGACAGGTGATCAGTGCACAGGATTGCCGACAAGTTTCTTCGGCTACTTTGTACCAATTACAAAATATCTACTACCGACAAGAATGATGTATTACTATCATTATTTTAGCTGATTGAGGGACAGCATCCATCCTTGGAGACAAGGCGTACGTTTTTTCAGTTCCTGTGCACTATTGCGATGTGAACTATGAACATCCAACACTGAGCTAACGATAATAAGCATTTTTGTTGTTTAAAGTTTTCTTGATCTCACATGCGCTTGACATATTTTCCTACACACTTGATAGTGACAGAGGCATGTTTAACAAGACAGACATGGGTGTTTCGGCAGGATATTGAAAGTATTGTTTAACTATTCTTCAAATGCTTGATGCAAGCAGATAACCATCGCATATTATATCAGTTGTCATAGAGTTCCATGAATTTGTAGCATGACTGCCCGCAATATTGACAAAATTATTAATACTGTATTAGCAGCTACTGTCGAACATCTGACAATTTATTGCAATACTTACACTTGCTGTAAACTTGGTCTACAATAATTATTTCACGCATTCATAGACAATTGATCCTAATGCGTACCTTAAATAATGGGATGGGGGGCTACATGTACAAAAATGTCTTGTATGCAAGCTCCTCTTCAGGGCACGTGCACGCAACTACACAATTAGGAAACTGAGCTGAACACTCCTAAATATTTCACGGTTTCTATTTCATGAACACACTTCACAACACTGAACAGAAACGCTCAAATGTGACACGGTCCACAAACCTTCACCACAGCGCTACACACAACAGCACTCGTACGGCGTTGCACATTACGAATGACAACAATGACGGGAATAGAAACTTGCCCATTCTTATCGTAGCAGAAGCTAACGCTCGCAAGCGTTCAAAATTTATGCATATTATTTGCTACGACGGACGGCACACACAGAACACAACCGACGCTAACACTTGTTGCGATGATTTCAAACTTTCAACTTCGACGCGCACTAAACGCGTATCCTGTTTTGAAAGGTGGATGGCTACATTATGAATATCTTCGAAGTTCTTTGCGATTACACTTGAAGGGTGGACGGTACAACCCAGGAAATTTATTTATTTTATTTATTTATTTACAGATACTGCAGGCCCTACCCAGGCCCATGCAGGAGTGGGATAAAAACAATACATTCAAGCAATAACTAGTAATACACTGGAGTACAGGGCACAATTGAAAGAATACATAACTATCAAGTACAGAGAAGTCAAATATATTTTCTCGCTGTTCAACAGAACTGCGCTCAACTAAGAATATTTTCAACATTCGTAGCCGGATGATTTGCACTCTAATGACACTATTTTCAGCATACATCACTTATATGGTGAAATTAATCTTTTCTATCTGTTGAGTGAATGAAGCCGTCGAGGCAGCATTCACTACTTCCGCAGGTAATGCATTCCAATGAAAAATTGGCGAGGAAAGAGAGCGAACTTGTGGGCATTAATGTGGCTGGGTGGCTGCCTAAACGTTTTGTTGTGATTTGTCCTAGCTGAAAGTTTAGAAGGCTGCTGAAGGTATCATTCCCGAGATAACTTAAAGTCCCCGTGATCAAATTGGTAGACGAATTTTAATCTGGATATTATCCTGCGCTGTTCTAGTATTTGTAGGCTTGTCCTATTACATAGATTAGTTACACTATGTTGTCGGGAGTAAGCGGAATATATAAAGCGCAGAGCTAAATTTTGGACCCCTTCTATTTTCTTAATCAAATATTGTTGCCAAGGGCTCCAAATAATGTCGGCATACTCCAATTTTGGTCGCACGAGTGCTTTATACGCTTTTAGTTTTAACGTGGGAGGAGTGTTGCGCAGTTTTTTTTCAAAAAGGGTAATTTCTTCAGTGCACCCGAACACACATTTTCAACGTGCGTTTCCCAACTGAGGTTACTGGTAAGTGTAACTCCCAGATATTTAACCCGATCAGCTCTCGTGATTGCAGCATTTCCTATGAAATATGTGAAATGAAGGGGTAACGTTTTGTTGGTAAACGTAACGGAATTTGTTTTTGAACGATTTATTTTTAGTCCCCACCTTATACACCATTCGTTAATTGAGCGCAAGGCATCATTAAGTTTAATTTGGTCTTCTTGGTTATTTATGGATGTGTACCCTACGCAGTCGTCCGCAAATAGTTTAATCTGGATCGGTGGCTCGACACAAAAATAAATATCATTAATATAAACCAAAAAAGAAGAGGTCCGAGGACTGAGCCCTGCGGAACTCCCGAATGCACTGCCAACTCTTTCGAGAGACAGCCATTTATGGTAACACACTGTCTTCTGTTACTCAAGTAGCTCGCGATTCATGCTACAACCTTCTGCTCAATGCCTATAGCTAATAATTTTGTTATTAAATTCTGATGGGGTACGATGTCAAAGGTCTCAGAAAAATCCAAAAAATGGCATCGGTTTTACCCTTCAAATTAGGCGCGTTAATTAAATCATCAGTTATTTCAGCCAGTTGGGTGACGGTCGACAAACCAGACCTTAATCTATGCTGCTGGGCATACAGTAGTTTGTTATTTTCTAAGTAAGTGATCATGGCCTTAAATATAATGTGCTCAAATAATTTACAGCAAGTACTAGTTAGAAATCTAGGGGACTAGGGGATCTGGCACCGGCATGGCTGTCAGTCACTCACGGCTCGTCTTTCTTCAGGTTGCGCAGATGCTGGCAATTTTCCTTGGTTCTGGAGCAACAACGTGTCCTATCTTCGATGACGGCACAAACCCGGATATCTGCCCGGCTTTTCAACTGCTGTCGGATTGCTCCTCACCGCTGGATGTGCTAGCGCTGTCGGCACCGTCCGGCTACCGTTACTTCGTCTGGCAACCCGGGACGCAACAGGACGGCGCAGGGCTACTTAAGCGACTACTGCAACCACCCACTTTGGGATCTGGCACCGGCATGGCTGTCAGTCACTCACGGCTCGTCTTTCTTCAGGTTGGTTATTCTTATCGCCTTGTTAACGGAAAGCCGTTTAAAAAATTGGTGCCAGATCCCAACTCGCTGTCGACTACGATTGTTCAAAATGTTTTCCTGCTGGGTGTAAAATTTTTGTCATGCATGCGTGTTGCTAGAATGTTGCTGCTTCTGTCTGGGGATGTGGAACAAAACCCGGGCCCTCTGACATTCCAACAAGAAAAAGAAATGTTTGATGTCATCATGACACTACCGTCAATGCAACAGCAACAGACTGAAATTCTTTCGGAAATTCGTTCCATTCGAGCCGACCAACAAGCACTCGAACAAAAGCTATCGCAACTGGCAGAAAAGGTCAAGCTCGTGGAAGATAACGTGTCCCCTTTACGGGATGACGTAACGCAACTACTCGCTCAAAATGAAGATCTTGCTGATACCTGCGCCAAATTACGGGACTCGTATGAGGACCTAGATGGTAGATCTAGAAGAAACAATTTGATAGTTTATGGCCTTCCAGATACTGTAAATGAAACGTGGGCTCAGTCAGAGGCTCGAGTGATTGCCTTTTGCTCCGAAAAACTGAACGTGGCAATCAGCACTGCTGCCATTGAAAGAGCTCACAGGCTAGGACGCTACACAGCGGTAAAGGCAAGGCCCATAATTCTGAGGTTTTTGTCATTTAAAGACAAAGAACGTGTGCTTGCTGTTGCCTCAAAGCTGAAAGGAACTGAGTTCGCGTTGAGTGAGGACTATTCCAGTAAAGTTCGACAGGAAAGGAGAAAACTGATTCAGTTCGCCAAAGACCGTAAAGCAGAATACAAGTTGGATTTTAATAAAATGAAAATAGGCAACCAAACCTTCGTATATAATGCTGAAACCGACACCGTGACCAGGGATACTCGATAGCCACTAACGAATGCAGCTTACCGTAAAAAGAAACCATCCGGCAAACACGATCTCGTATGTATTGTAGTAAATTGCAGAAGCCTCAAAAATAAAACTATAGAGTTCAGTTCCTTGATAGAATCAACAAATCCGCACGTAGTCATTGGTACAGAATCATGGCTCGACAACACAATTAGCGACAGCGAAATGTTTCCCTCTGGCTATACCGTATATAGGAAAGACCGTAATTGCCATGGTAGTGGTGTATTTGTTCTCATTCAAGATAGCATAGCTAGCAATTCTATAAGCATCGAAGCCGACTCATGCGAAACTGTCTGGTGTAAAGTTTTGCTACAAAACGGTTCTTCCGTTGCCATTGGCTCATTTTATAGGCCGCCCGGTATAAGAACTGCCCATCCTCTCTTTCAGCTGAGCAACGTTTTATTAAGTTTGCAAACAACGCACGTAATTCTCGGAGGCAATTTTAACTTCTCGGATGTAGAATGGAAGTCCTTTAAACCCGTGTTAAACACAACGTCTTTCCTGTATACTACCTTTAGGGAGATGATTAATGCCCACTCATTATTTCAATTTGTCGAAACGCCAACAAGAATTGGTGGTGACAGTGCAAACATTCTTGATTTATTTTTGTGCAGTGAACCGGATCTTGTATCCTCTGTTGTCACAGTCCCTGGTATCAGCGACCATGAAGTTGTCACTAAAATGTCTTGTAGTGCTAAAAATCGCCGCGCTCAGGCACCCCGCAAAGTGTTCTCATATGAAAAAGGTGACTACCCATCACTGTCGCGTGAATTGGATGCATTTTTTCCTGAGTTCCAATCGCATAGTTCATCGTTAGACATGAATGCGCAGTGGAATTTCTTCAAAACAAAGATAATGTCCTTGACCCAAACTTTCATTCCCTCGTGTATCATTTCGGCCAAGCGACGCAATGATAAACCATGGCTCAGTAGGGAACTCCGATCAAAGATAAATAGAAAGAATCGATTGTATCGAAAGTATTGCCAATTGCCTGATCCTGCGTTGCTTTCAAAAATGAAAGAGATAGGCAAAATGGTGACAAAAGCTATGCGCAGAGCACAAGAAATGTACCTTTGTGATCTAGGCGAGAAACTTAAAACCAACCCCAAGGAAGTGTGGAAATACGTGAAAAATAAAAGTAATTCTAGACCCACTATTCCTGACATCATGGACGGGATAAATTACGAATCTAACACGGAAGCCAAAGCTCAGGGTTTCAATACATACTTTCAGTCTGTGTTCTCGCATCCAGTTAACACATGTAGTCTATGCCAGAATGATGGCTCGCTCCCGCAAATGAACGACATAGAAATTTCCGAACGCGGTGTCGTGCTCTTGTTGGAAAAAATAAATGTTCACTCTGCTCCTGGTCCTGACTGTATATCCAACTTCTTCTTGAAAAACTGCGCAGTGTCTATCGCCCCTTTTTTAACTCTCATGTACAAAACATCGCTTGAACAATGCGTTTTACCGGCTGATTGGAAAAATGCCAACGTAACCCCAGTATATAAAAGCGGAGATAAAACAAAAAAGTGTAACTACAGGCCCATTTCTCTGACAAGCGTGTGCTGCAAGACACTCGAACATATCATTTACACAAACTTAATGAATCATCTTCAAAGTAATAACTTCTTTTCCCCATTTCAACACGGTTTCAGGGCGGGTTTCTCGTGCGATACACAACTGGTCGAGTTCACGCACGACATTGCAGCTTCTATCAACTCAGGCCTTCAGGTTGACTGTATATTTCTGGATTTCCAGAAGGCATTCGATTCCGTGTCACATGTGTTGTTGTTGCAAAAGCTTCATTGTCTAGGCATACCTAATACCCTTCTCATGTGGATTGAGGCGTACCTTTCAGAAAGACAGCAGTGCGTGATTCTTGACGGTGTGTGCTCATCAAGCGTCGGTGTATTGTCAGGAGTGCCGCAAGGGTCAGTTTTGGGGCCCCTGCTTTTTCTTATTTTTATAAATGATATCTCCAACAATCTCTCTAGCCGTGTTCGATTGTATGCTGACGATTGCTGCATTTACAGTAACATTACCTCTGAAGCGGACACCGTTCAATTACAGAATGACTTGAACTCCATAGTTTCTTGGTGTGATTCATGGAGAATGACACTAAATCTGTCGAAGTGTAAATTGGTGAGGTTTACGAACAAAAAACAGCCTCGGATTTCAAATTACGTCATGGCCAGGGCTACCTTGCCGGTTGAAACAGAATATAAATATCTAGGGGTCATTTTTTCTGCCAACCTATCTTGGAACGCTCATATTAATTACTTAACATTAAAGGCTAGTCGAGTGCTAAATTTTTTGAGGCGCGATTTCAGACAGGCACCAACTAAGTTGAAAGAAACACTATACATATCCAATGTGCGTCCCATATTAGAATATGCCTGCAGTGCCTGGGACCCCTCAACAAAATCAAATATAGAAGCCCTGGAGCGTGTACAGGCACGCGCAGCACGCTTTGTGGCAAGCAATTATAACTTTACCATAAGATCAGCTGACATTCGTGCAGGATTGCAATGGCCTCTGTTAGCTGACCGGCGAAAATACCTACGACTGTCCCTATTTTACAGCATATTCATGACCAAAACAGGCATCGACAAGGATCAGTATATAAGGCCACCTACCTATGTGTCACCCCGTACTGACCATTCTTTAAAACTGCGTGAATACACTTCCAGGATCAACGCATTCAAATACGCCTTTTTTCCAAGAACCACGCATGAGTGGAACGGCTTGCCAGAGGAAATTGTCTCTGCGCCTCCCTTATCTTTTGTTAAAAATTTGCACAATTTTTTGTTGAACTAATTATTACTGTACATTTCTGATGCGTTCTGTACTAATGATTTTCTTTTGTTTTTATTGCCCTGTGTTACCAATAGCACTCTTCTCTTTCAACTTTTGCTTTGTATTTGCAATTTGATCCCTTATTTATGACAGTGTTGTTTCACTTTGTTGTTTCACTTTGTTATGACTATGTTCTTTCAAACGATACAGCCTTTTATCCGCAACCATCTTTTTCGGTATATCGACTGTACTGTATTCTTTTGCTTGTTCTCCCCCCTACAATAATGCCCGTAAGGGCGATGTAGGTACATGTATAAATAAATAAATGTATAAAAATACACGAAACGACGACACTCGCATCCGTAAACACACTTTCTACACTGTGCTCGTTTCTTTGTTTCCGCTATCGATCGCACGCGCTGACGGGGCAGTGAACACTGACTGGCTACCGATATCTTCCCGGGAGTATCACAGTGATTACAGTGGTCACAATGATAAAATCAGCTGTTCCCTTTTTTTTTCTCATGTCGCTGCAGCGCCCGCTTCAGCAAGCGCCATATTTGCCAAGCGAGCTGACGGGGTGGCTGTCCAGGCCGTTTTCGTACTAGCCAATGAGAGGCGAGCCATGCGAGCCGGCTTGCGGCTTGCAAAAGTTGAGAGCCGCTCTGCTTGACGTCCCCAAGACGGCCGCTCTCGCCCATTTGTGCGGTGCGGATGTGCGGAGCGGGTGTGAGGCTAGCGCCTGTAACGGCCATTAGGTTGTACACGAGGGACTATTGGTCAGTTGCCCTCGTAATAAGTTCACGTGGTACGTGACGCCACACAGGGTCATAAAAGGGTGTTCCACACTCTTCGTTATGGCTACAGGTGGCGCTGATTGACACTCTTACGTTTTAAATTCACAGATAAACCCAATAAAGTGGATGGCGGTGGCAGCCGTCGTGATAGCTCTTTGGTTAGAGCATCGAATGCGTTATTCAAAAGTCATAGGTTCGATTCCTGCTCACGGCAAGTTATTTTTTACCAGCTTTTCTTTCTTCTTATTTACATTACATTGGTTCTAACTCCTTCCCCTATATATTCCTTGGCATTATTGTCTCTTAGATCTCAATACTATTGTGTCAAAACAAGGAAATATATATATATATATATATATATAGTTAGGAATAAAGGAGCACACTTACGAAAATTTGATAATTGTTTACTCTACGTTTCGGCCGTGGCACGGCCTTCGTCAGGATTAACAGAAATACGAGTATGTGGCCGCTTTTATGGGCAGGCATGAACACGTCAGTACAAAACACGTGCGATCAGCATGTGAGTGTCACAAAAATTCTTTTAAACAGCCGTGACTACACTACAAACCATTAAAATCTAATACAATAGACAAGATTGTGGGCATGTAAAAGGCATTTTTAACATTCACCATTGACGACGAGGATCAAGCATGAAAAAAATAAATATGTGATAACCTTTAGGAAGTATATTATACGTCAGGGATGCTTCTTTAAATATTTCTCAAAATTTCGGACGTCAGGGCATCGTAGAAAGGCATGACACTTTTCCTACGCATTCGTTAATGCCGGATAACAGACTGTTGAACTTGTGAATCAAGAACGATTCTCGAATTTCGCGATCATGGTGCGATTTAAAGCCAGATTCTAATAGTGTTACCATAATCTTGTCAAACGAATGACCTGGTAGATGATAATGCTTAGAAAATGGAAGATGTGGCGAACTGTTTACGTGTGATTTGTGGTTGTTGAAACGGATGCGAAAAGATGTCTCGGTTTGACCGATGTATTGCATGTGGCAAATTGAGCATTCAAGTAAGTAAATGACGTTGCTGCTATCGCAGTTTAAGTCCCCTTTAATCGTAAGTGAAAAGTTAGATGCCGTGCTTTTAGCAACAGTTGCAGTGGTCATGTGCGCACAAACTTTACATCGCGTTTTTTTACAGGGGTGACAACCAACGGGAGCAATGAATCTAGTCTTGGAAGAAGTTACCATGTCTCGCAAGTTCCTTGATCTCCGATATACAACCCGTGGTGATTCAGTGAAGGTGTCCTTAAGCCGATTTTGTTTATGAATCTTAGGAAGCAGATAAAAAGATTCATAAACAAAATAATCCAGGCCGGCCAATAATTTCAGGAATAGGAACCATTACGGAAAGCTTGTCTCGATATGCAGAGAGCCTAATTAGTTCGATTCCTCCTAACTTTTCTTCATATGTCAAGGACACTAATCACTTTCTGCGTGACATTGTAAATATGCGTGTTCCGAGTGAGGCTCTTCTGGTCACACTAGATGTTGTGTCACTGTACACAAATATACCCCATGCGGAGGGGATTCGTTCTGTACTCCAAGCATACAATGACTTGGTAAATGACAAACCCATCGACGGTTCCACCTTGGGCACTATTTTATCACTGATACTCGAGTTTAACAACTTTGAATATAACGGTGAACATTATGTTCAAACCAGCGGCACCTCTATGGGCACAAAAATAGGTCCCAGTTATGCGAACATCTTCATGGGCATTCTAGAAAATAACTTTCTCGCCACTCGTGACCTTAAACCACTTTATTACAAACGCTTCATTGACGACATATTCTTAATTTGGCACCACGGTGAAGCGGCATTACATTCTTTCATTGCAGACTTTAACAAAGTAGAACCATCCACCTCCTTTTCCCACTCTTATTCACCAGTCACCATAAACTTCCTTGACGTCAATGTAGCTTTAAGCAATGGTAAACTAACGACAAACCTATACAGGAAGCCCACTGACCGACAAAGATATCTTCATTTTAAAAGTAGCCATGTCAAACACTGCAAAACAAGTATCCCCTATAGCCAAGCTATCCGTTTTAAAGAATTTGTTCGGACAACAGGGATTTCACTCGCAACTGTGACCAGCTCCGTAAAGCATTAACCGAACAACAATATCCTTCACAAATAATTGACGACGCTCTCCAACGGGCAAAATGTCTCGATCGGAAAGAGCTCATCAGTAAAGACAAGCGATTAGCGCCACCTTCCCGAACCAACCTCGTTCTAACGCATTCTGCATCTATTCCTAACGTGTCGCATATACTCAGAAAGCATTACAACATACTGACACAGAGCGATCGGCTTAAGGACATCTTCACTGAATCACCACGGGTTGTATATTGGAGATCAAGGAACTTGCGCGACATGGTAACTTCTTCCAAGACTAGATTCATTGCTCCCGTTGGTTGTCACCCCTGTAAAAAAACGCGATGTAAAGTTTGTGCGCACATGACCACTGCAACTGTTGCTAAAAGCACGGCATCTAACTTTTCACTTACGATTAAAGGAGACTTAAACTGCGATAGCAGGAACATCATTTACTTACTTGAATGCTCAATCTGCCACATGCAATACATCGGTCAAACCGAGACATCTTTTCGCATCCGTTTCAACAACCACAAATCACACGTAAACAGTTCGCCACATCTTCCATTTTCTAAGCATTATCATCTACCAGGTCATTCGTTTGACAAGATTATGGTAACACTATTAGAATCTGGCTTTAAATCGCACCATGATCGCGAAATTCGAGAATCGTTCTTGATTCACAAGTTCAACAGTCTGTTATCCGGCATTAACGAATGCGTAGGAAAAGTGTCATGCCTTTCTACGATGCCCTGACGTCCGAAATTTTGAGAAATATTTAAAGAAGCATCCCTGACGTATAATATACTTCCTAAAGGTTATCACATATTTATTTTTTTCGTGCGTGATCCTCGTCGTCAATGGTGAATGTTAAAAATGCCTTTTACATGCCCACAATCTTGTCTATTGTATTAGATTTTAATAGTTTGTAGTGTAGTCACGGCTGTTTAAAAGAATTTTTGTGACACTCACATGCTGATCGCACGTGTTTTGTACTGACGTGTTCATGCCTGCCCATAAAAGCGGCCACATACTCGTATTTCTGTTAATCCTGACGAAGGCCGTGCCAGGGCCGAAACGTAGAGTAAACAATTATCAAATTTTCGTAAGTGTGCCTCTTTATTCTTAACTATATTTACACCGGACCCACAGAATTTCTTTTTTGAATCATATATATATATATATATATATATTATATATATATATATATATATATATATATATATATATATATATATATGTGTGTGTGTGTGTGTATTGTAGCGAAGCCTCCTAACTTTGAAATGGGTCAAACGTTTGATTACCTTCAAGTGGGGCCACCCAGCAAGAACGCCGCTCGCGCTGGGAGTCCGTGCTTGACCATCACTGTTGCCATAGCGTATGATAGCTGGTTGCCAGCTAATAAACGCCTTAACGAATTGGTGGAGAGTGCCGCGTTCCCTTTCGATGCCCTTGGAGCTTCGATCTCGTACCCTGCCATCTACCATGCCCCACGACGCCTCTCAGCAAACGACTCCTTCTTTGCCATCCCCTTGTCCCTGTGTTTCCAGGATCCTTGATCCACCCATCTTCACTGGCACCGATGGTACTGACGTGGAGGACTGGCTCGCCATTTACGAGCACGTGAGCGTCCCCAACAAATGGGACGAGGACGGCAAGTTGACGAACTTAATGCTCTACCTCGCGGGCGTAGCCGGTTTGTGGTACAACAACCACGCGTCTGATTTTACAGCCGGGTCCGATTTTAAGACCACTGTAATCAACGTTTTCGGCCACCCTGCCGTTTCTAAGCTGCAAGCCGAGCAGCACTTGCGTGAAGGCGCTCAGCAGGCTGGTGGGTCATTTACAAGCTATATTGAAGATGTACTGGACTTGTGCAACAAATGCAATCAAACCATGCCCGAGTCTGACAAGGTCCGAAACATCATGAAAGGCATTGACGATGATGCCTTCACGATGATGCTTGCCGAAAACCCCGGCACAGTGGCTGAGGTCATCACATTGTGTCAGAGCTATGAGGAGCTTCGCCGGCAGCGTTCGATGACACGTCGCTCCTCACCACGAGCTGCAACGCTTGCTGGCCTGGAGGCCATTTGTGACCAAGTGGCGTTGATGACAGACCTCAAGTCCTTCGTATGTGAGGAAATTGCGTGCCAGTTCTCTCTCTTGCCCTTTGCCCACTCACCAGCTGTTCAACAATCGCCACTACCCTTCTCCCTCCCATCCGTCGGGCGATTGAGCAGGAAATAGCGGAGGTCATGCCTGCGTAACAGCCTCAACAACCCCCGGCTCCTGCGCCCCTCAGCTAAGCCCAAGTTGTCGCCAGGCCGCCTCAAGTCGTTCTAGCACCAGCCCCTCTGACTTATGCCGAAGCTGCCTCTCGACCTCCGTCCTTGGCAACGGGTATGCCCACTACGTATGTTGTCGCAACCTCTCAGCTTCACTTTCAACCCACCATGCAGCCTTTTCAGCCTCCGTTCCGGGCGAGACCCACCCTGGCGAACAGATGGCGCACACCCGACAACCGGTCCATCTGCTTTGCTTGTGGCTACGCTGGTCATGTAGCCCGTTATTGCTCTCGAGTGCAGCCGGCTCCCATTTCTTCGCTTGTCGCTGGCCAGTTTAACCGTACGTATAACAACGAACTGCATCTATGCCACAGTCGTCTCGCCCAGGTCCGTATCTACGAAGGTCGCCCTCTCTACGACGCCGTTCCCTGTCCCCCATGCAGCCAATTTTGGCTGCTCATGAGAGGAAAAACTAGTCGTTGCAGTCCCAGAGGCAAGGACTGCGATGCTATCGCAATGTAAAAGCCCTCAGAGCAGCCCATCGAATGTCATTGACGTGCTTGCGGACGGTGTTCATGCATCGCCTCTTATTGACACTGGAGCTGCCGTAACAGTTATGGACGAAAAACTTTGCCGTTTACTTCAAAGAGTCACGACGCCACTTTCTGCGTTGTCCCTCCACACTGATAGTTTGCATCGTATTCATCCTACAGCAGGGTGCACAGCTCGCGTTGTCATACAGGACGTTCTGTATGTCGCTCAGTTCATCATCATTCTTGCATGCTCTCATGACGTCATCCTGGGATGGGACTTTCTCTTCCGCCACAATGCCATGATTCATTGTGCCTCCGCCGAAATCGAATGCTCACCCTTCTCGCATTTGACGCCAGAAGAAAGCTCCTCGACACTGAGCAAGATTCTCATGAAAGACGATACAACAGTGCCTCCAAACTCGATGACGGCTGAGTCGGTCTACTGCGCTGGCTCTCCGACACAATTGCACTCGTTTAGCCATCCGACCACGCTTGTAGCAGGAAAGGGTTGTTAGTACCTTTCGCGACCGTGCAAGTCAACCTGGGCAACGCCGCTTTTTTGTAACCAACCCATCTCCGTACACTGTTACCTTGCTTCGAGGGGAATGTCTCGGCAGAGTAGAACCAGTCGACGACGCAAAAGTGCTGGACGTACCGATGACTCGCGTTGTCCCAGTTCGCGTACCATCAATGCTGTTTCCACTACCGATCCGCCATCTGCTGAAGTATTTGGCCCCTCCATTGCTGACAACTTTCCCAGCTTCTGGACTTGTTGCAAGAATATCGTTATTTCGATGTCGAGCGAAGTTCTCTCGGTCGCACGTCTGCTGTTACGCACCACATCGACACTTGTGCCCATATACTTTTACGATACCGTCCATATCACGTGTCGCCTGCGGAACGTCAGGTAATTAACGAGCAGGTCGACGATATGCTCCGACACGACGTCATTCGGCCCTCGAACAGTCCATGGGCGTCTCCTGTTGTTCTTGTTGCGAAGAACAACAGGAGACGCCCATCACTTCTGTGCAATTCTGTGTGGACTACAGACGGCTCAATAAGATCACTCACAAGGATGTTTATCCACTGCCACGCATCGATGACGCGATTGACAGCCTTCATGGAGCCGATCTTTTTTCGTCTCTTGATCTTCGCTCGGGGTACTGGCAAGTACCAATGGCTGACGACGTTCTACCGAAGACCGCCTTCGTCACACCCGACGGCTTGTACGAGTTCAACGTCATGCGATTTGGTCTATGTAATGCACCTGCGACCTTTGAGCGCATGTCGGACACCGTTCTGCGCAACTTGAAATGGCACACGTGCTTGTGTTACCTCGACGGTGTCGTTTTCTTCGCTCCGGATTTCTCCACGCATCTCCAACGTCTGAAAGAAGTTTTCGCAAGTGTGAGCAATGTCGGCTTGCAACTATATCTGAAGAAGTGTCGCTTCGAAGCACGGCAACTCACCATCCTAGGTTACGTCGTGCCCAAGGACAGCATTCTTCCTGATCCGGCCAAGCTTTGCGCCGTGGCCGAATTCCCAAAACCTGCGTCCGTCAAAAATCTGCGTAGTTTCGTGGGCCTGTGCTCACACTTCCGACTTTTTATACGAAACTTTGCCACGATCATATCACCCTTGAAGAAGCTCCTTGGAGGTAACGGGCCCCTTAATTCGTGGTCATCCGAGTGCGACGACGCGTTCGCAAAGGTCTGCCATTTGTTGACGTCTCCTCCCATTCCACGCCACTACCACCTTACGGCCTCAACGGAGGTGCACACGGACGCCAGTGGTGTAGGCCTCGGCGCGGTCCTGGCGCAGTGTAAACCCGGATTTCCTGAATATGTCGTAGCATATGCAAGCCGTACGCCTCACGAGAGCCGAGACAAACTACACCGTCACGGAAGAAGAGTGCCTCGCAATCGTCTGGGCCCTTACAGAGTTTCAACCTAATTTGTATGGTCACCCATTCGATGTCGTCACCGACCATCATGCACTATGCTGGCTGTCATCATTGAAATATCCATCGGGCTGTCTCACCCGTTGGGCTCATCGCTTACAAGACTACGACATCCGCGTACTGTAGTGCAACGGACGCCAGCATCGTGACGCCGACGCCTTCTCTCGCTCCCCTCTACCTGAAGACGACGTGCCCTGCTCGGTAACCTGCCATCGATGTCGACATCCTCGCTACCAAACAGAGAACGGATAATTGGATTGCCCCGCTGATCGACTCTCTCTCTCATCCGTCCGCAACACCATTTACGCGTGCGTTGCGTTGTCGAGCTCACCGTTTCGCCATCCGTGACGGCCTCCTACACCGACGCAAATAGGACGCCGATGGCCGGCAGTGGTTACTCGTGATATCCCGCAGTCTGCGGTCGGAGATATGTGAATCCTTCCATTCTGATCCGCAATGCGCGCACTCTGGGGTATTCAAAACCTACCATCGCATTCGACAACGCTATTTCTGGCGGGGGATGTACCGCTACGTGCAGCAGTTCGTTCACTCCTGCCTTGCTTGCCAACGTCGCAAACCATCAGCACACATGTCGCATGCCGGTCTGCAACCGTTATCTTGCCCTGACCGTCCGTTTGGGCGTGTAGGTATCAATTTGTATGGACCTCTTCTTCTGACGTCGGCTGGTAAGGGGCCGGCCCTTAAAGCCGTCCCCAACTCTCTCCTGTCAACTGAGTGAATAAAGTTTACTACCTACCTACCTGGTAACCGCTGGGCCATCGTTTCCGTACACCATTGAACGCGATACGCCGGAACCGCTGCTCTCCCTGCGGCTACTGCGCGCGATGTTGCGTCCTTCCTGCTGCATCAGTTCATACTGTGCCACGGACCACCCCAAGAGCTTCTCAGTGTTCGAGGCCGTGTCTTCTTGTCGGAAGTCGTCGAAGCCATTTTGACGGAGTGCCATTCTGTCCACCGCAAAACTACTGCTTACCACCCGCAGACGAATGGTCTGACCGAACGCTTTAACCGCACCCTCGGCGACATGCTTTCAATGTACATCGCCGCCAACCACACGAATTGGGATAATATACTGACCTTCGTCACCTATGCCTACAACACCGCCCCTCAGAGCACGACCGGTTTTTCACCTTTCTTCTTGCTGTACGGAAGGCACCCGTCGCACACCATAGACACGATACTCCCGTACACGCCGGATCCATCTGAGTGTGCACCTATTTCTGAGACAGCCAGGCTCTCTGAAGAGTGTCGGGAGGTTGCCAAGACTTTTACGATGCATGAGCAAGAGCGGCAGAAGTGTATTCGTAACAGCTTTACCACGTCTGAACCCACGTTTCTTCCTGGTGAGCTTGTATGGCTCTCGATTCCGACCTCTGTAGCTGGCCTCTCTTCCATACTACTTAAATACGAAGGCCCTTACCATGTCATCGAGCGCACATCTCCGGTCAACTATCTGATTGAAACCGTCGAACAATCTGCGGACATGCGCCACCACGGGTGCGACATCGTCAACGCGGCGCGCCTGGAGGCTTACTATGGCCCACTCATAGCAACAAGCTGTTAGGTCGCCAGGCGGCTCCCTCTTCGACCCCGGGGTAATGCCTCCGAACTTTGAAATGGGTCAAACTTTTGCTTACCTTCTAGTAGGGCTACCCAACAAGGACGCCGTTCGTGCTGGGAGTCCGTGCTTGACCGACACTATACATACATATATATATATATATATATATATATATATATATTGTCACGTGATTACAGAACGACCACAACGTCTGTTCACAGGAGCAGCACTGGACGTCGAGCCGAACCGAACGTTAGAGCACGAGCACACCAACCGTCCTCTTCTTCTTTCACACCATGGCACATACTTGCATTGGCATGGCTAAACCTCGTTCCATGCCTGTGGCATTACCCCCCCCCCCCTTTCGAAAAAAAAGTACCACCCCGATGACCAATGCCGATTAAAAGTTAAAGTAATCGCGTACGCGCACAAAGACGCATGATGAAGCAGTGTCAGGTGGCTCGGCGGTAGTGTGGCTTCATCCGTGACACATGAAGAATGTTGGCCTGCTGGGACCGTCGAGATCGCTGAGCTGTGTCTTCAAGCAGAATTTCGTAGTTGACATCTGTGAGGCGCCGTAGTACTCTATAGGGACCGAAGTAGCGGTGAAGTAACTTTTCCGAGCGGCCTATTTAGCGAACGGGGATCCACAGCCAGACCAGATCACCGGGTTGATAAATGACGTGGCGATGACGGGAGTTGTACCTCTGCGAGTCGATTCGTTGTTGGTTTCGAATCCACTCGACTGCAAGCTGGCGGGCCGCGTCGGCGAGCCGGATAAAGTCGTTCGCATCAGTAGTAATATCGGTCGTGTCAGGCAACAGCATGGCATCAAGCATCGTAATTGCTTCTCGGCCGTGAAGCAACCAGAAGGGAGTGAAACCCGTAGTCTCTTGAACCGCAGTGTTGTAAGCGAAGGTTACGTATGGCAAAATTGCTGCTCAGTTTTTGTGATCACGGTCGGCGTACATATATAGCATGCCAGCGAGTGTCTTGTTTAATCTCCATGCCTGTGGCAATATATATATATATATATATATATATATATATATATATATATATATATATATATATATATATATATATATATATATATATATATATATACATATATATTGTATATTGTTATGACGTTTATTAGCCGGCACACAGCGAGTTTACACAATGGCGACAGTAACGGCCAAGCACGGACTCTTCGTGCGAGCGGCGTTCTTTTTTCGGCAGACCTACTAGAAAGCACTTGAGAGTTCGACCCATTTCAGTGTTCGGCGGCTTCTCTACAATATATATATATATATATATATATATATATATATATATATATATATATATATATGTGACGCTACAATGACTGGGTGAAGTGGCCTGGCTCATACGCCATGTTTATTCTGCTCTGACTTCTTCTTCATCTGCTTCTACCAACCGTCACTTCATACGTCCCACGATTCCCCCTCCCCCTGAAAGAATGCATGCATTACGAACAAGAAAAAGTAAAGAAGAAGAGGTTGAAAAGTCACAAATGTCAAAATTCAGATTTGGTTCTATGCTTCAGAGGAGTTCCGTACACTTTCAAAGACTTCAGGAGCGAGTGCAGCAGTCCGGTTAACACAGGACTTCGGGTGGGCGAGCTTGACTGTGGCGTTCTGGAAAAGATAACCACGTCTTGCACAACTGCACTGACCAAGACACGGCCTCAGCAGCTGCGAAGAACGAACGGGGTTGAACGTCCTTGTGGCCTTTGAAAATCAGACGTCGTATGCGCCGAATTTTCTGTCGTGGGTGCTGTATTTTGTGTCGTGGCTGAGATAGAAGCATTGCTTCCGGCTGGCGTTTGCGAGAACCGAAGTTGATGATACAATGTCTGCGTTCCTGCATTTTGCAAATGGTAGCGTTCAGTCTGTTTCGGGGTTTTCTGTGGTGATACCTCCGTCGGTAGGATTGTACATGATGCCTTGATATCTGGTACAGAAGACTTCCTTGACGTTTTCTTCTACGAATATGGCTCAGATGTTGACTTGGTCTTTCCTTTAGTTGGTGCCGTTCCTGGCGACCATCCTTAAGCCACAAATCTGCTTGTGATCTTATTTTAGTTCGTCGTAGTGCTTGACGTAACTGCCGTACTTTGCGAAGTTCTTTGAGTTCTTGATGGCACTGCTGATGTTGCGGAATCTGTCGAGGTGGTACTCCTTTAGTAACACGAGCCTGCTTTTCTTTGATAGTTGGTGTGACCAATAAATAGTTGGTAGTCGTTGGGTTGTCGTGATTCTCAAAAGAAAATGAAGGTGGTGCACTAGGATCGACGGAAAGGTCTTTGGAGGCTTCTTCTGCACTGTTCACTACGAAGGCCTTTTGAGCTTGGCAGCGTACGATGTTCGATTTGTCTGAGCCTTCTTCTTTGTTTCGACTGTCTGGTGTGTATGCACCGCACGGTGATGAATGAACCCGTCCGGAAGAAGCATGGCTTGACAAGGTATTTTCGTGCAGCGTCAGGTCGTCTACCGTGGTCGCAGCGTCCTCATGAGGCAAATGGTTAGCGATAGTAGCGCTTGGAGAGCCGGGTGATGGAAAACCACGTGGTGGACTGCGTATGCGAGGAGAAGAATTAAAAGCATCAGGTCGGTGAGCAACGCCTCGTGTCATATGCTGGAGCGAGGACTTTCGAAATGCTGATTTTCGTGTAGAAGGAAGGCGCGCTTGATAGTTAGGTGTTTCCCAAAACACGCATGGTCTTCTGAAAGTAAACTCATGTGCCACTTCGTCTTGAGGCAGTTGTCGATGCGCGCTGGGCTTTCGAAAGGTTGAGGACTGCTTAGGAAATTGACGATACTGTGCGGTTGTCTCTAGATGGTTGGCAATGAGTAGGTCTTGGTCATAGTCGTTAAAACGGGTAATCATCTGCTCTTTGATCTTTTGCCATGACTCGTCGTTCTCGAATATGTGAATTAGGTAAAATTTAAATGCCTCACCGGTGACGTAGTCGCTGAAGTTGGTGATCATTTCCCGTTCCGACCATGATGCAGCGGTAGCGTGGAACTCGAACAGGTCGAACCAGTCCTGTACAGGTTCATCGTCCGCTGCTCCGGTGTACTTGGGGATGGGAAGGTCGTCTGATGCTGCTGTCATGATGCTTGGTGGTCTTGGTGGTCCGCGTTCGGTCACTGCGTCTCGCTGAGGTCTTCGATGATGATGGCCGGGCGATGAAGTGGTTGCAAGGTCTTCATCCTGTCGACTTGTGTGACATCTGCGCCATCGCCATAGAAAACTCCCTAAACGCCACAAAACAACCGCTTGTACTCTGCAGGAATACAAGCAGCGCCCAATCAGCCACGATCAACGGGCATGCAAACTGCATGCACCGCATTTGTGTCACTCACGACAAACAATGCGACGCCAACAAAACTGTCGATTTTGCAAGGCATTCCAGCCTCGTTCATTCCTCGAAAGAACGCTGGCTGCGTTTTCGTCGGTTTCCACGCCCAAAGCATGCTTATGTCGTCAAGAGCGTAACAGCCAGCCTCGCCCACCAGAGCCGTACTTGATAACTCTGGATTGCTGCCCTCTCCTGTGAAGTCTGTGCGATCTTACGGAACTTCAATGTGATGTGGAACTACAGCCCATTTAGACATTTTTTTGTGTTCCAAGATTGCTTGTTCATCATGTATTGTATAATGTAACGCGAGCATTCTTTCGGGGGGAGGGGGAATCCTGTGACGTAAGAAGGCAGGGATGGTTAGGAGAAGTAGAGGAAGAAGAAGTCAGTATGGAATAAACATGGGGTATGAGCCAGGCCACGTCTCCCAATCATCATAGCGTCACACACACACACATATATATATATATATATATATATATATATATATATATATATATATATATATATATATATATATATATATATATATATATATTGTCACGCACCAAGAGCCGTGAAGACAAGACAGGAACAGCGGGGCAGAAAGACACGAGCGTATATCTTTAAACGAAGCGCTAACACACACTTCTTTGTTCTCTTTTCCCTTTTTGGCTCGCTAGGGCTTGCCGGCTCACAACTCTAGGTGGAATTATTCCCCCTCCCTTTAGAGCATCGACTCGATGCTGATACACAAGGTGACAGCAGGGCCCATAAGGGAATAAAAAGAAAGGGAGAAACAATACTTATAGTGCACAGGGCATATGCAGGTGCAAAAAAGAAAAGAAAAATGTCTGTGGTTGGTCATAAGAAAAAAATTAATACAGTTAAAAGTTCGTTCGAGACCCTATGGACAACGAAAAAGAAGTGTTTGCTGCCCTGGCACAATAAGGCGAGTATAACTCTCGAATTCTAAGCACATTCAAAACATTAGTACCCCCGCAGTTGAGACTCCTGAGATTACTATGGGTTCCGGGACACTGTGGATTAAGATTAAATGAATTGGCCGATTCCTTAGCACGAGCCGCACTTGATGGGCCAGTTTTGTCCATACTGCCAGATGTTGAATATATCACGGCAATAAGATATCGAAAATCAGCAATCTCCACTGATACGATAGAAAAAGTAATTACACGGACAGACTATAACCACCTCATGTTTCCATGGCAAAACCACTGGAGTCAGTCCAGAAAGCTAGAAGTCTTAATTACTAAATTTCGATGTCGCGTCCCCCCTCTAAACCTGTATCTACACAGAGCTGGTCAGACAACATCACCCCTCTGCGCATTCTGCGGAGAAATGGAATCACTAGATCATTATTTTTTGTATTGTCGCCGCTACGAGATACTTAGAAAAAGGTTACTAGTTATGCCATTTCGGAAAATAGGCCTTAGATTAACGGCGGAAACGGCGCTAAGCTTTGGCGCCTCAGCTTTGGGACATTGCCACAGGGATGCTTTCAATGCCGTTTGCAATTATATTCAGGCAACCAAGCGTATACCATTGTGATCTTCAATAAAAAAAATTATTTATTACTCCCCAGGGCAGAGTGAAGTAAACGCAGCTGAGTGCTAATCATAACACCTCAAATCTCAAAATTGCTCAACTTGATTTTTTTTTCGTTTGCTCTTTTTATGTTGTTTTTAATTTTACATTAATCTCATTATAATACCAATTCATTAAACATTGTTAAAATGATTACAGAAAAACTGCACTACACTTTCTTGGCCAATCCCCCTGAGTGGGTATGAGCCAGCCTCCCAGGGAAACAAAACAAAACAAAATACTGCGTAAAATAAGGTTTTAAGCGGACGACATGCACATTCTCTGTTCGTGGTGAGTGGCGCTGGGTCGTTGCCGAGCCTCCGCCTGGAATAACTTCGTAGTTGACCTCGTTCAACCGCCGTAATACTTTGTATGGTCCGAAGTACTTGCTCAGGAGTTTCTCGCTGAAACCTCGCCGTCTAACAGGAGTCCAAACCCACACTTGGTCGCTAGGTTGATAGGTAACTGGTCGATGGTGGATGTTGTACCTTCGGGAGTCTTTACATTGCTGCGATCTTATGTGCACGCGGGCTAGTGGACGTGCTTCCTCTGCTCGCTGAATGTAATCCTCGACATCAGGAGTTAGCAGCTCGTGCTGGTCGATGTCACAAGGAATCATGGCGTCTAGCATGGTTTGCACGTCTCGACCGTAAACGAGGCGGAAGGGTGCGAACCTTGTCGTTTCCTGGGTTGCGGTGTTATACGCAAACGTTAAGTATGGCAGGATCTCGTCCCACGTTTTATGCTGCACATCCACGTACATAGAAATTATGTCAGCCAGTGTTTTGTTTAGCCTTTCTGTCAAGCCGTTACTCTGGGGGTGGTATGCGGTTGTCTTACGTTGGTTCGTGTAACTGAGTTTGAAGATGTCGTCCAACAGTTTTGCCATAAACGCTGTCCCTCGGTCAGTGATGATGACTGACGGGGTGCCGTGACGAAGCACTATGTGGTGCATGAAAAACTGGGCGACTTCAGATGCTGTACCGCATGGCAGTGGCTTCGTTTCAGCGTAACGCGTCAAATAATCAGTTGTGACGGTGATCTACTTGCTTCCAGAGTGAGACAAAGGAAACGGTCCAAGATGGTCCATTCCAACTTGGTCAAACGTCGTACGCGGTGGGTCGATGGGTTGTAGGAGGCCTGCAGGCTTTACAGGTGGTGACTTGCGACGCTGACATTCGCGGCATCCTTTCACGTGCGTTTGACACAAGCTGCAAGTTCTGGCCAGAAATATAGCTGTCGTACCCGGTAGAGCGTCCGTCAGTATCCCAGATGGCCGGATGTCGGCTCATCGTGGCAGGCTAATAGGATATCATCACGAAGGTCTTGAGAAACGACTAGAAGATAAGATCTGCTGCCGGTACCGGTGTTTTTCTTGTATAATATACCGTGCCGTAAGCAAAATGACGGCCACGTACGGGAAAGTTGTCGAGGAACCGACACGGTGCTGCCTTCTAAATGGTCGATGATGCGCCTTAACTCGGGGTCCGCTCGTTGCTTACTGAGGAGGTCCGCCCCACTGAGAGTCTCCAGGAAGGCACTGTCGTCTTTTACAGCTGTATAGTCGGATTCTAGAGGTGCTCGTGATAGCGTGTCGGCGTCTTCATGCTTTCTACCCGACTTGTATACGATGGTGACATCAAACTCCTGAAGTTGCAGACTCCATCGTGCTAATCGCCCAGAGGGGTCTCGGAGGTTAGCCAAGCAACATAAAGCGTGGTGATCCGTCACAACTTTAAATGGGCGCCCATAGAGATAAGGCCTTAACTTTGTAATCGCCCATATTACCGCGAGACATTCCTTCTCTGACGTTGAATAGTTGGTTTCGGCACGTGATAAAGTGCGGCTCGCATAGGCGATCACACGTTCGGTCCCATCTTGTGTTTGCACCAAGATAGCTCCGAGACCAATGTTGCTTGCGTCAGTGCGCACCTCTGTGTCAGCGTCCTCATCGAAATGACCAAGCACTGGAGGGGAAGACAATCGGTGTTGCAGTTCCGCAAAGGCAGTCGCTTGTTCGTCAGTCCACAGAAATGGGGTGTCGTCACGCGTAAGTCTGATGAGTGGCTCCGCAATCTTGGAGAAGTTTTCGATAAAGCGGCGATAGTACGCGCAGAGTTCCAGAAATCGTCGAAGACTTTTCTTGTCTGTCGGAGCTGGAAAAGCGGCCAAAGTGGCAGTCTTCTCGGAATCGGGCTGAACGCCTGCAGCGCTCACAACATGACCCAGAAACTTCAGTTCTTTGTAGCCGAAATGGCACTTCTCAGGCTTGAGGGTTAGGTCAGCGGATCGTATAGCTTCAAGAACACTCCAAATGCGATGAAGGTGCTCGTCAAACGTTTTTGAAAAGACAACGACATCATCTAGATAGACGAGGCAACTTTTCCACTTGAGGTCAGCGAGAATGGTATCCATCATTCGTTGGAATGTGGCCGGAGCAGAACAGAGACCGAATGGGAGCACTAGGAATTCATCTAGATCGTCAGGAGTTACAAAAGCAGTTTTTTCGCGGTCACGTTCATCAACTTCAATTTACCAGTAACCACTTTTGATGTCGATTGAGGAAAAGTACTTTGCTCGCCTCAGCCTGTCAAGAGAATCATCCACTCGAGGCAACGGGTACACGTCTTCCTTTGTGACGTTATTCAGCTTCCTATAATCGACACAAAAGCGAAGTGTACCATCTTTCTTCTTTACAAGGACCACTGGCGATGACCAAGGGCTGCTTGATGGCTGTATTAAACCGTCTTGAAGCATTTCTTTCACTTGCTTTTGAATCACGCGTCGTTCAGTTGGTGAAACTCGGTAAGGCTGTTGCCGTATAGGGTGCGCGTCGCCGTAGGTGATAATACGGTGTTTGATAATCGATGTCGGACGGATCCTTCATGAACGAGCAAAACAGGCGTGGAATTCTATCAACAAGTCGTTAAGCCTTCGTTTGTTTTCGTCAGAAAGCGTTGGATTTACGTCGACACACTGGAGAGGTGCTTCGGCCTTATCGGTCGCCTCGGAAGCAAAACACTCAGTCACATTGGTTTCTGGATAGGCATAGGCGATGACAGTACCAGTGAAAAGGTGTCGGCGCTCGTTGCTGAAGTTTGTAACAAGAACCTCGCAGTGGCCAACCTGGAGGTCTACTAGGCTTCGTGCTACGCAGATACCCTGGGAAAAGAGTAAGGATCGATTGCTCTCCGCCACCATTTCAGCGTGGGCTGATTTGTTACCCGCCACTCGAACCATAACACTTGAGCGCGGTGGTATCACATTATCGTCAATTACACGCAGACATACTCGATCGTGGCTGGGATTATGCTCTGGTGTGGCGCTTTTTGTTGAAAATGTGACGAGGCGTTGTCGAATGTCGATGATAGCACCATGCTCCCTCAGGAACTTCATGCCAATGATCAGGTCTCGAGAACACTGATGGAGAACGCTCAAGCTGACAACAAAGGTAGAATCACGAATCTGTATTCGTGCTGTGCAAATGCCGAGTGGCGTGACGATGTGCCCGCCAGCAGTACGAATTGGCCTGAGGTTTCAAGGCATTGTGACTTTCTTCAGGAGAGCGGCCTGTTTTTCACTTATTATAGAAAAAATCCGCACCCGTGTCAACTAAAGCACTGACTTTGCGACCGTCGAGCAGCACTGGAATGTCCAACGAAATCTTTGCGGAACCATCTGGTGTCGTCGTCGTCGGGGTATCGTCAGTTTGCGGAAGCGTCGGTAGAAGGCCTTGAGCTTGTCCAGTATGAGCGGCCTCGCCCCCGAAGGTCGCTGTGGTTAGTTTTCCCGGCGTGGACTGGGTGACCGACCCTGCGTTACGCTTGAATAGGTACGGCGATTAGGAGAAAATCGCCGCGCTGACGGGGAGCGTGGCTGGTGCAAGGACGACGAAGTTCGGCGTTGCTGAGCCACATACTCTTCAATTTCAGGGGGCCGCTGACCGAACCTGGGTGGCGGTGAGTTCGTCGAAAATCTGAGTAGTCCAAGTTGCCGGTAAGAACAGTGTCGGTAAAGATGTCCAGCTTCGCCACAGTGGAAGCAGAGAGGACGTCTATCTGGCGCACGCCAGACGTCTGATTTCCGCGAAATCAGGTGAGGTGCGCTGTAATATGGCGCCGCTTGGACCGTCTGCAGCATGGCTGGGTCCACGGTGAAATGCGGGATTGCGGGTGTAACAGGTTGCCGCAAAGCTTGAGCATACGACATGCGGGGGTGCAGGTGGACGTGCTAGGTAATCTATGCACCGTACTTCTCCACATAGCAAGAACTCAAGCGCCGTACCGGTGTCTACTCCTGTGCACCGCGCCAGCAGAAGAATCCAAGGGCAATCCCCTGAGTTTGGACTGCTGGTAAACAACATGGCAGCTCCGACCAGCCCTACTGACACCAACCCAAACGCTACGAACGGCGCAACGTCGCTTCATTGCACCTTACTCACACCGCGAACGCCAAATCCCTTTCATGGCACTGCACTTGAGGATGTCGAAGATTGGCTCATTCATTACGAGTTCGTTGCCGTGCACAACCAGTGGGACGACGCAGACAAACTGCGGCACGTCTATTTCAGCCTTTTGGACGGCGCACGTGTATGGTATGAGAACCGGGCAGGTATTCTTACATCGTGGGAAGACTTCAAATGCCGAATTCTTGGGACGTATGCCAGCCCTGACCGGCGGGAGAGAGCTGAGCGCGATCTGCAGTCCCGCATACAACTGCCGAATGAAGGGGTTGCGATGTATGTCGAGGACATGACGCGTCTTTTCCACCGAGCTGACCCCGGCATGCCAGAAGAAAAGAAGGTATGGTACCTCATGCGCGGGGTGAAAGAACAGCTTTTCGGTGGGCTTGTGCGCAGTCCTTCCAAGACTGTGCCCGAATTTCTCAGAGAAGCCGTCACCATCGAAAGCACTCTTAGGCACCGGGCCCCGTCATACGAACGGAACGTCAACGCTTCAACTACGGACTACTTGGGAGCTTTCGGTGGTCAAATGAATTTCTTCCGAGAGATCATACGTTCAGTCGTCCGCGAAGAACTCCAGAAGCTGTCTGTGCCCTCGCAGCCCACTATCTCTTCGTTGTCCAGCGTAGTCCGAGATGAAGTCCAGCATGCCTTAAGAGAACCTCCTTTCATGCGGGATTATCAACCACCCAGGGACTACCCCGCGCCTCCACCAGGGACTACCCCGCACCTCCACCAGTTTGTCACGCACCAAGAGCCGTGAAGACAAGACAGGAACAGCGGGGCAGAAAGACACGAGCGTGTATCTTGAAACGAAGCGCTAACACACACTTCTTTGTTCTCTTTTCCCTTTTTGGCTCGCTAGGGCTTGCCGGCTCACAACTCTAGGTGGCATTATATATATATATATATATAATATATATATATATATATATATATATATATATTGTAATGTACTAGACAGAGAACAAGAGACAACACCCGATCCTGGGCCAGCTGTTCTTATTCTGCTTCTTCTTCCTCTACGTTCCCTTAGCTGCCCACGCGCCCGAGCCCCAGCGTTTTTCTTCGTCTTGACACTCGGCCGTGACGGCGCGTGCGCGGAGCTGGCGGCAAAGTTTCTGCTGGGTGGGCTTGGCTGCATTGTGGTGGTCGTCCCGAACCACAATGCAACATAGAGTAATGGTGTGGGGGAAGCGTCTCTGGTGGACGACACTGGCTGCCTCGAGCCGGTCGGTCAACGCCACGGTGCGCCTCTGCTTGAAGATCTGTCAGTGTGTACTCAGGTGGGCGGAAATAGCTTTGTCGCTGCAGTTGAACTCGTCTATGGTACAACGTCCTGACAACTCGTGGAATACCGCTCAGGCGGACGGCCCTGACTATTCCGGCAAGGTCGCAGAGTAACCTGGAAATGCTGGTGTTTGTCCCACCGCCGTTGGTGGACTGAAATGCAGTGGGATGCTCTGTGAGGCAGCCGTGCGGACGTTTGTGCTATTTCTCGAAATGAGTTGCAGCGCAGCTCATGGTTGGGCATCAATACCACAGCAGAACTCTCTGAAGTTGTCCAGCTGGTGGATTCTGGGGAACTGTCGCGTGCAGACTTGGTGTGCTGGGAGGGAACAGCACGAGGGCTGGTCCTCCACAAGTTCTCAATGGCAGTGGCCTCAGCCTGGCTAGGTGTGTGGATTTTCTCAAAGGAAACAGCCCTTGGGAGCCAAGTGTCTGCGCGGCTGAGCGTATGTGCGTCTTCAAAAATGAATGTACGAGTTGTCTGCAAATATGGCTGTGTCAGGTTACGGCTGATCTTGTTCGCATCCTCGGAAAGGCCTCCTTTGTGAAGCGGTACGGAGTGCACTTTGTTTCCAACGATCATGGTCTGGTAGGGTTCAGTTGTGTCTGGTACGATAGATGTCAGCGCCTCCATGTCCTCAAACGACAACGAGCGCGAGGACAGTATCTCCTGAGGAAGGTCTGGTAGTGGTATTCCCGGGTCTAATACCGATGCAGAGTTCACGACCTGCAGAGGAGGACTGTGGTCACATTAGTCAGGGTCAGCAGCAGGAAACTCCTCGACATACTTCATTTCTCTAGAGGCGCCTTTTTTCGAGGCGGAAATGCTCTCACGTTCAGTTACTGAATTATGTAAAACGTGCAGACCCACTTCCATCTGGTTAAGGATGAGCATGGTGAAATCCACAGGCACGTGCGTTTGATGACGCGGTAGAATGTCCAGTAAGATGGAGGCTGGCGTCTGAGCGTTTACCGAATGGTCTGACGACTCCGGATGGCGTTAGTTGGGGCCTGTCGCAGGGCGTTTTGCAAAACTTGCCGTGAGAGACCTACCGGACACAGGTGCACCATCGGGCCGCTGCTCCATGACAGCAGAAGTGCCTGTGCAAGGCAGAGTTACACGATCGTGATTGTTCCCTACATCTTGGTCACCGAGAGATGACAGGATGGTAGGGGCTCGAATCGCATCCTCTAGGTCGAGCTTTTCCTGAGTTCCGTCTTGAGAGAAGGTCGAGTTGCATGAACAGGTGGCACAGGGAATTGGTCCGAAAGCAGCTATGAGCTTGAAGCTCCACTCCGCCCATGACTGCTGCTTCCAACCTTCATACCGGTGCCACGCCACTGCACCTTCCCGAAGACGGTCTATCGTCACATACCATTTCTGATTTTCTTTCCAGGCCTCGCGCATTGCTATCGCGTTTACGGTTGCCACCCAGCTGTCGACGTTGTTCCGGATCCCGTGGAATTCCGGTAGTTCGCAGATGGCTGGTGATTGTGAGGTGGCAGGTGGCAAGGCAGATATTACCGACGCGAAGCAGTAGAGCTGGTGTGAGAGCTCGATGAGAGAAGAACGAAGCTCCCTGCGTTGCTCCGGTGTGTTTGCCTCAAGGTCGTATGAGGCAGCTACATACAACACTGCGTTAATGTCACACTATGCTGGCAACATTGTAGGAGCTCGCTCGGCGATCAACGCTGTTTTTAGTCTCGGCGCGGAGTAGTGCGATGGTACGCCGCAGCTCCACGGCACTGTCGCACGAGGCTTCTGAACCGCTTTGGTTCACGTCCGTGAAGTACGTGGTTCTAGTAGTACTCACGGTGGTGACACGCACGTCCAAGAAAGCATGAACAGCGTTTCTTGGCGTCTTATGTGTTGGAAGAGTACCGGACAGGGAATGCAGGCTATGAGAAGCTTAAACAGCATTCCCAAAGGACAGGAGCCCGTTCGTATTACGGCCACGAAGTGGTAGCATAGTGTCCATTGGTGATGCCTGGTACCACAGAGGAGGCATGAACACCGTCCACTGATGGTCCGATGGGCAGGTGAAGCGACGGCCGGGTTATTGACTCCATCGCCAAAGAAGCGTGAACGGCGTTCCTGGATGGAGAAGCCCGCACTGCCGATGAACCACGAAGACACGTATCGGTGGCTTCCCGCTGAGGGTTCACTTGTCGGCTTGCGATGACGGCAGAATCCACAGCCAAAGACGCGTGGACGGCGTCCCAAATGCTTTTTTGCGCCGTTATGCCGAGCCGATATCACACATTTTGACCGCCATCTTTCGTTTATGCTTGCGCCACTCAGTCTTGCCTGATGATTGGCGCCTAGCTCGCGTTGTGGCTGTCTTTAAAAAAAGGAAATAGCTTGAAAATGGAAAATTATCGACCTATCTCACTAACATCAACCTGCTGCAAATATTTAGAACACATAATCGCCTCTTTTATTAACAAATTTCTGGAAACAAACAGCGTCCTTTCCAAGTTCCAACATGGGTTCCGCAAAGGCCTTTCTACCACTACTCAACTTGTTACAACCACTCACGAAATCGCACAAGCTTTAGATTCATCCAGCCAAATAGATTTAGTCTTTCTTGACTTTAGTAAAGCCTTTGATCGCGTACCCCATGATAAACTACTCACTAAGTTTTCTTCTCTGGGCCTTCCTGTGTTTATAATTAAGTGGATCAAATCAGATTTAACAAACAGAACACAGTTTATGGAAGTCGACGGGTGCGCATCTGAGACTTGGTGTGACATCTGGCGTTCCACAGGGCAGTGTTTTGGGACCGGTTCTTTTTTAATTTACATCAATGACATAACATCTGCTATTGACCCGAGAGTTTCCATAAAATTGTTTGCAGACGACTGTCTTACTTTCAAGGAAATCACGGGCACCGATGACCAAGTCTTGTTAAACAGCAGTTTGACAGGAATTGCTCAGTGGTGCACTACCTTGGGTATGAGCTTGAACGCTGACAAAACAGTTCTACTTCGTGTAACGAAGAAAATACAACCCTTTCAGTTTTCCTATTCATTAAATGGTGCACCAGTGGTAAAAAAAAGCCAGTACAAATACCTCGGGATGACGTTCACCAATACTCTGTCGTGGTCAAAGCACATAGAAAACATCTGCGCATCTGCCACACGCAAGTTAGGCCTTTTACGGTATAAACTCAAAGCGTCACCAACTCATGTCAAATTACTGGCCTTCAAAATGATAATACTTCCTAAACTGCAATACGCTTCGGTCGTATGGAACCCCTTCCTTTGAAAAGATAAGTACGGGCTTGAAATGGTGCAAAGACGCGCTATACGCTTCATTTTCAACAAATATAGGACCACCGACTCGCCAACTTCTCTAATGCTGGCGAATAGCATTTCAACCCTGGAAGATAGACGAAAAATCGATAGGCTGAAACTGCTGTTTGCTCTTTATACTGGTTCCACAAGGGTATATGCATCGGTATACATTCAACCATTTCAATCGCGCCCCACGAGACATCGGCACACGCACAATTTGCTTCCGTATCGAGCCCACACAAACATGTTCAAGAATTCGTTTTTGCTGCGTACAGTAACGAAATGGAATTCACTGCCTGAAGGGGTTTTCACATCTCAGTCTATTTGCCATTTTGAGCGTGCCACATTGTCTGTACTGTAGTCTGTACTCGACTTGCTTTACTGTTTATCGCAATTGTGAACGTATAATAGGGAGATAGACCCATCACCGTTGTTCTAAAGGTCGTAGTAACCTGTGTTTAAGCTCATCTATATATCTCTGTACAATGTACTTATCTTCTGTATTTTGTGCACATCATTCATCTATCACGCTTACGTGTGTTTTCCACTTAATTTTTCTGCCTCTCCTGCTTGGTCTTTTTCAAGACCGCAGTATGTTGTAAATAAAAAATAGAAATAAAATGGTACCTGTAACGTGTACTGCAGCCGCCGAGGAGGCCTTGACGCCGTCCCCGAACGGTAGTGGCAGTGGCGGCAGGTGAACAGCTGCCGAGGAGGCCCTGACACCGTCCTCAAGCGGCACTTATCGCGGCTGTCCTGGATGACGAAGCAGGGACGTAAGGCTTCTTCGTCGACTGCGCCATTGTAATGTACTAGACAGAGAACAAGAGACAACACCCGATCCTGGGCCAGCTGTTCTTATTCTGCTTCTTCTTCCTCTACCTTCCCTTAGCTGCCCACGCGCCCGAGCCCCAGCGTCTTTCTTTGTCTTGACAATATATATATATATATATATATATATATATATATATATATATATATATATATATATATATATATATATTGTAGGGAACTATGCGAACGACGACGAAGCAGCATGAAACGGCAAGCCACAGCGTTGGTACACGTGCGACCCGAGCTTGCGTTTGTTTTTGTATTTTCGGCCTGTTGGCGTTCCTCGCTCTTCTGGCGTTCCTCGGCCTTTTAGTAGGTCTGTACGTAAATAAACTGCGTGACATCTGGTGGAGGTGCGGGGTAGTGTGGCCACAGGTGGCGTCATAGCATTGAGCTGGAGGTGAGGTGCGTGTTAGGCGAACTCTAGAGGGCGCAAGAGGTCAACGTCTTGTATGTTACCCAAACATTCTCCGCGAAGTAAGGTAACTGGCGACGATAGCGAGTTCGCGACGAGCATGGCGGTAGCACCGGATTCCACGGTGAGTACGGCAAAGGGCAGGTGTAGGCTACGGCGGCGGGTAAATACGTCAGACGGAGTGAACAAAACAGTTCCGGCAGGAGCGGCCGTACAGGTCAGGGCTACAAGGGTGGATGTTCTCGGTGCTATTTCCGTGTCTGCAACAACGACAAGTTTGTAAGCTTCAGAAAGAGAATCCACCAAACAAGAGCGGCAGCGGTGTAAGGGCAACTTCTGCACGTGAGCAATCTATGATGGCCCGATGACGCGAAAGAAAGTCCCATCCAAGAATGACTTTGTGGGAGCAGGATGCCAGCACAAAAAATTCAATGGCATAAAGTTCACCTTGGGTAATGACACGTTATATGCTGGCTATCATCGCTCAAAGACCCGTCGGGACGCCTTGGTCGTTGGGCGCTTCGCCTACAGGAATACGGCATTCGTGTTGTATACCGATCCGGCCGCAAGCACTCCGACGCTGATGCGCTATCCTGCTCGCCGCTACCGGCTGACCCAGCCTCCTCGTCACCTTCTTCAGCTGTCATAACACCAATAGACTTCACAGACATGGCATCGGAACAACGCAAAGATGTGTGCATTTCCCAACTCCTCGCCTTTCTGACTGATCCGTTAGCTAATTTGGTCTCAAGAACTATCCGCCGTCAAGCCAGACGTTTCGCTATTCGAGACGACCTACTCTATCGGCGGAATTACACGTCTGAAGGTCGGAGGTGGCTGTTAGTGATACCCAACCACATGCGCTCGGAAATCTGTACTGCTTTCCACAACGACCCGCAAAGCGCTCACGCTGGTGCTCTCAAAACGTACAACCGTCTACGTCAGCGGTACTACTGGTGCGGCATGTACACATTCGTCCGCAAGTACGTACGTGCTTGTACTGCATGCCAGCGACGTAAAGTCCCACCTCAACGCCCTGCCGGTACACTTCAGCCTCTGCCTTGTCCAGCGCGTCCGTTTGACCGCGTCGGTATCGACTTATACGGACCACTTCCCACGTCGTCTTCTGGAAATAGGTGGATAATTGTCGGCGTGGACAACCTCACGCGTTACGCGGGGACGGCAGCACTACCCGCAGCAACCGCGAGGGAAGTTGCGTTTTTCATCTTGCGCAACTTTGTTCTTCGCCATGGTGCTCCCCGCGAACTTTTGAGCGACCGGGGGCGTGTTTTCTTGTCTGACGCCATTCACGCATTGCTCGCTCAGTGCAACATGGTTCATCGCATGACGACAGCATATCACCCGCAGACGAATGGCCTCACAGAACGATTTAATCGCACTCTCGGTGATATGTTGACGATGTACACAGCTTCAGACCAGACTAATTGGGACACTGCCCTTCCATTCGTCCCGTATGCGTATAACACCGCTACGCACGCGACAACAGGGTTCTCCCCTTTCTTTCTGTTGTACGGACGCGAACCATCGTGCACACTGGACACTATCCTCCCATACACGCCCAACTCCTCTGAGTACACTGCAATTTCTGATGTTGCCAGGTACGCAGAAGATTGCAGACGATTGGCCCGTTCTCTGACAACCGAGGACCAAGGCCACCAGAAGCTACGGCTTGACACCGACCGACATCTCTCTACTTTCACGACTGGTGCTCTCGTTTGGCTCTGGATTCCACCGAGCACTCCTGGCCTTTCGTCGAAATTACTGGCACGCTACCACGGGCCCTACCGCATTCTCGCCCGTACGTCACCCGTCAATTATGAGATTGAGCCTTTGACACTGTGTCATGACTTGCGCCGTTGTGGCCGAGAAATTGTGCATGTGAGTCGCCTGAAGCCGTATTACGACCCCGGTATAGTGACTACGCCTTAAGTCGCCAGGTTGGCTACGCTATTCACCGGGGGCCAATGTAGGGAACTATGCGAACGACGACGAAGCAGCATGAAACGGCAAGCCACAGCGTTGGTGCACGCGCGACCCGAGCTTGCGTTTGTTTTTGTATTTTTGGCCTGTTGGCGTTCCTCGCTCTTCTGGCGTTCCTCAGCCTTCCAGTAGGTCTGTACGTAAATAAACTGCGTGACAATATATATATATATATATATATATATATATTTCATTTACTGTATGCACTTTCACGGTGTTAAAACTTTGCGCACCGGCAAATGTATGTGAAGAATCATTGTGGCTAACAGTGCGAAGACCCATTCATTGAGTACAAGTGGACATGGCGCACTGCTTCACGCTGTATAAGCGCTGCGCCACGTCCTATTGTGTTGTTCGATAAAAGAAATGCTGAATGTAACAGCAACGCGCGCCCTCGCACCATGAAAATATGCATGCAGTTCCGAGTGCATAAATGGGACGAATTAACACACATGTCAACCGCAATACGAGAAGCACTATCACAGCATGCAGGTTATCGACAAGAACGCGTCATATAGCCATGTTGTGATTGATTAAACCTAAGACAGGTAATTCATATTTATTTCACCATTCCTGTTTTACAAATGAGAGTCAATATAGTACAGGCGAAACATTTAATCTATCTATCTATCTATCTATCTATCTATCTATCTATCTATCTATCTATCTATCTATCTATCTATCTATCTATCTATCTATCTATCTATCTATCTATCTATCTATCTATCTATCTATCTATCTATCTATCTATCTATCTATCTATCTATCTATCTATCTATCTATCTATCTATCTATCTATCTATCTATCTAGCCGCTTACGTCTGGGTGCTCTCGTGATCACCCCCTTAACTTCGCGTGAACCAAAATTAGTATGGGAGGATTCCATAGTTTTACGAATACGACGTGCTGGTTAAGACGAATAAAATCACAATCCTGTCACGTGCGTCATGAAACACTTCCTGCCAAACAGTGACACATACCCACTGGTGGGTATGTGTCACAAGTAATTGACACTTTGCATCTACCTAGGAATGACGAGAGCACACGTGGGAAATTTGGACGCGTGAGCATTGAGAAATTATGATCCATTTCCCCGAAGTGAGCCCTTCTGGGATGTGAAGCAGCAGTGGTGCGCACCGCGTTGACCCAGTGGAAACGGCCGTCGACGCGGGTACTGGAGGAACGGCTTGAAGCGAAACTCGGTGAAACGTTTACTCGAGTAAACGTTTGTTTGAAACGCAAAGACATGGGAGTTGGGTTAGGTTTCGTATAAGTCTCATCACAGATAATGAGTTGAAAAAAAGTTTCCACTTGACGTGCGGTCGAGCGTTGCAGGCGTTGGAAAGGGTGAAGCGGGAAAGACGCGTGTTGCGAGCGGGTGGTGGAGCTGGCAGCTGCTGTGGGTGAAATGACGCGCAGCTGCAGCTTGACCTACTTGGCACCGCTCCAATACCAGCGGCGAGGGAAACGCGCCACGGTGCGTTCACATGGACGTACGTACGGCGTTACACGTGGGTCAAAGAGATGCTTTGCATCTAAAAAGCCTTGCAATGGCAGTGCTGACCCGACAAATGCAAAGAATAAAGGTCCCGGTTCAAGCAGGAATCGAACCCAACTATTCTGCGCGGCAATCAAACATATTGTTACGTAAAATGAGACGGGACGTGACTATTTAGCAGTGTATTCACACCAATAAAATAGGAGCGCAGCACACAGAGTGAGCAAACTAGTCCTTTTTGTCGTCTTCTGATCACAGAATGGTTCACCCTTTATGCGATAGCTACGTAGCATTACCCCCCGGTAGTAAAAGCACCGAGTCGGTGCAATTTATACGTGTTCTTCAGAAGGAGGGCGGTATGGTTTCAACCTACTGACGTGGACTACGTAACTGGGGGTGTTTGCAGACAGGTTAGTCCCGGAGACTGGAATGACCTCATAGGTAACGTCCGTGACCCGTCGAATGATACGATAAGGTCCCTTGTTCGGAGATAGCAACTTCTCTGACAATCCAAGACGATGAACTGGGCACCAGAGGAGAACTAGTGAACCAGGTGAGAAGTCGACATCGACATGCTTGCTGTCGTAGAGAGCCTTCTGGGTTGCTTGTGAAGCCAACAGCCTAGAGCGGGCAATCTGACGTGCGTGGTCGGCAGGAGCGATAGCATCACGTGCGTATTCGCTCGGCAGAGGTGTAGTAGTCGGTAGTATGGTGTCCAGTTGTAACGTCGGATTACGGCCATAGAGCATATAAAAAGGTGAATAACCTGCTGTATTATGACGAGATGAATTATAGGCGAACGTCAAGTGAGGTAGCGCTAGACCCCAGTCATGGTGGTCGGATGAGACATACATCGAGAGCATGTCCGTGAGGGTGCGATTTGTTTGAGGATGGTAAGAAGTGGTCAGTTTGTGTTGCGTTGAGGAAGAGCGCAAAAGGTCGTCGAGTACGCGTGACAAAATGCGCGTCCACGATCGGTGAGCAATTTCTGAGGAGCGCCGTAATGTAGAATTACATCGTAGAGAAACAAGTCGCAACGTCAGTAGCAGTGCTGGTGGGGAGCGCTCTAGTTATGGCAAACCTAGTCGCATGGTCTATAGCAACGGTGACCCACGTGTTCCCAGAGTTTGATTGAGGGAATGGTCCGAGGAGGTCGACGCCAACATGGAAGAAAGCTTCGGTAGGGATGGTGATCGGGTGAAGGAGTGCAGCAAGGGGTGCAGCAGGTCGTTTTCGACGTTGGCATTTATCGCAGGAGGCCACGTAGCGTCGAACAGGCCACGCAAGACCACGTCAAAAGAACCGGCACCAGACGCGGTCATACGTGCGAGATACAACCAAGTAGCCGGCAGTTGGTTCGTCGTGAAGCTCATGCAAGACCGCTGGACGGAGATGGTTAGGCATGACTAGAAGTAGCTCAGGGCCATATGGTTGGACGCTACGACGGTACAGCGTGCCATTTAGGAGAACATACATGCGGAGTGACACGTCGTTAGCGTCAGATTCCAGACGGGCAATGAGTGACCGCAAGGAAGGATTGCGACGCCGTTCGTCACCAATCTTACGAAACCTAGACGTGAACATGACGCGGGGGCAGGCTAGCTGACCGATTCATCTGGTTGGTCAACAGGGTAGCGGGACAAGCAATCGGCGTGCAGATGAAGGCGTCTAGACTTGTAGGAAACTGAGCAACAGTACTCCTGAAGACGCAAAACCCAACGACTAAGTCGTACAGAAGGGTCCTTCAGTGAAAAAAGCCAACAGAGGGCGTGATGATCTGTGACGACAAGGAACGGGCGGCCATACAAGTAAGGACGAAATTTTAGAACCGCCCAGATAAGGGCAAGGTATTCTCGTTCTGCTATAGAGCTGTTGCGCTACGACTTTGAAAGGAGACGACTTGCGTATGCGATTACACGATCAGTGCCCCGCTGAGTTTGGGCCAAAACTGCGCCGATGCCATGACCACTAGCGTCTGTCCGCACTTCTGTAGGAGCATCTGCATCAAAATGTAAAAGTATCGGTGTTGTTGTTAGAGCGGTGATTAGTCGAGAGAAAGCGTTAGCTTAAACAAAACGGGATGTCGTGTTTGAAAAGGTCTGTGAGTGGGTGTGCGAGTGCCGCAAAGTCTTTTACGAACCGACGAAAGTAAGAGCATAGGCCCACAAAACTGCAAACATCATGGATAGAGCACGGAACAGGAAAGTTCGTTACTGTGCGTACTTTTGCCGGGTCTAGTCGTACACCGGGAGCGTCAACAAGGTGGCCCAACACAGTAATTTGACGATGATCGAAGCGGCACTTCGAGGAATTCAGCTGGAGGCCGGCATGTCAGAACGTTGATAGAATGGTCGAAAGGCGTTCAAGGTGTGTGGCGAAGGTGGGTGGGAAGATTATCACGTCATCTAAGTAACACAAGCACGTCGCCCATTTAAATTCTTGAAGCAGAGTGCCCATCATTCTCTCGAAGGTTGCTGGGGCGTTGCAGAGACCAAACGGCATGGCCTTAAATTGGTAAAGGCCATCGGGGGTAACGAATGCAGTTTTCTCACGATCCATTTCGTCTACAGCAATTTGCCAGTAGCCAGATTGGAGGTCCAGAGATGAAAAAAAGGTGGTGCCATGTAGACAGTTATAGGCGTCGTCAATACGTGAAAGAGAATACATGTCTTTCTTGGTTATTTTGTTGAGGTGCCAAAAATCAACACAGAAACGCCAGGAGCCATCTTTCTTCTTTACGAAGACCACTCAGGAGGCCCAAGGGCTTGTTGATGATTCAATGATGTCTTTTGATAGCATGTTGTCCACTTCCTTCTGAATCACTGCTTTTTCTGATGCGGACACGCGGTAAGGCCGACGGTGGATAGGCGCAGAGTCACCAGTGTTGATTCGGTGCTTGACAATATTAGTCTGGCACAAGGGACGATCACAGATATCAAAAATGTCACCAAAAAGGACTACGGCGTGACGACCAGCAATGTTCCTATGAGCAGCGCACATTCCGACGACTTCTACAGCGCCGCCATCGGCAACACGTGTAGAGGACGTCATGATCTGCAAACGGCGGCGTAGATGTGCGCTCATAATAGATAGGTGAAAGCCTGTGTCAACAAGGGAAGTAACAGGAACATTGTCAACTTTTTCTTCAATGAGACTGTGGTGTGGACAGCGTCAGTAGAAGATTTCCGGGCATCGTTGGTATTGCAGCTTCATCTCCATAAGCTGCAATATCTAGTTTTCCTGCTGCGGTTGTCCAGGGAAGCTCGGCGAGGAAAAGCGCCGAGGCGGCGGAGAGTGGGATTGGCGGTGTAGCGGTGACAGGGAGTGGGAGTAGCGGCAACCGAAAGAAGGGGCGTCAGTGGGGAGAGGCTCGTGAGGAGGCGGCGAGTAAAACTTCGACGGTGTAGTGGCTGGACGTCCAGAAGTGGTAAGGCTCATATATGTAGGGGAACTCTGACGTGGTGGGTTGGACCAGCGGTGTTAGCAATAACGAGAAATATGTCCAGGACAGGACAAACAGATAGGCTGCTCGTCAGGGGTTCGCCATTGCTTAGGGTTCCGGAAGGGCAATGATAGAGGATATCGGCGAGCGCTACCTGTGGGGTATGGGCGTACTTTAGGGTGAGTGACGGGACACGCTGACGGAAGACCGAGATTAGCGAGCTCCTGCCTTATCACAGCTTGAATTTAGGCTACCCATTGGTGTGATCGGTCAGTGGCTAGAGCTGTAAAACGGGCTGTTGTATGGGAGCTGTACAGGCAGCTCCAAGCTGCCGACGAACGATTCAGGTGACGTGGCCATAGGTGGGTGGATGGCGAGCAGCTTCACACGATGAAGTTGCGGCCATGTTGTGCAGTCGTGTGAACCTCTTAGTGATACGGCGGCTCTTGGCGTGTTCAAACCGCCGGCACTTTTTGATGATTTAGTCGATGATCGTGACGTTAGTGTATGCAAGCAGGTTGAAGGCATCGTTGGCGATGCCTTTAAGCCCATTCAATACCTTCTCAGACTCGGGCATGTGTTCGTCAACCTAGCGGCAAAGGACGATGACGTCGGGAATATACGCGACGTAGGATTCGGTAGACCTATGTGCCCGAGTAGCCAACTGATTTCGCGCAGTTATCTGTCGTGCAGCGGTGTTCCCAAAAAGGTCACGGATCTTCTCCTTGAAAGTCTCCCAGCTGGTGATGTCTGCTTCGTGCGTCTCGAACAACACTGGCGGAGGGCCATCAAGGTAAAAAAGCCCGTTGACAAGCATGAGTGTTGGGTCCCACCTAAAGCTGGCGCTGATCCGTTCATACACGTTGAGCCACTTGTCAATGTCAAGGCCACCCTGTTCGAAAAATACACCAGGATCACGAGCAGGAGCTAGGACAACGTAGGTAGGAGTCACAGAAGAGGTGGGTGGTGAAGACGATGTACCTTGCACCTGTGACATGGTAGGACCCGTGATGATGCGGTCGCTGCGGAGCTTCGTGATGGGTACAGAGAAAGACCAACAAGTCCACCAGAATGTTTTACCACAAAGCCATGCCAGGTCCCGGTCCTACTTTTCAAAAAGCTTAATACTATGGCATGATCATGAAATGTCAAATGTGGTTAGAAGGGTTGCCGTGCTGGCTATGCAATTTTTAATTATAACATACATACTCTTATGATGCAGCCGTGACGTCGGATTAGCAAAAATTGTTGCTAGGTGCCATGCGCTGAAGTTGATTTATGCAGCAGCGTCCAGGGCTACCATCCTTGCTAGCACCAGCGCTTCATATCAGCTTATTGCTGATATGAAGCGCTGGTGCTTATTGCTTATTGGTGTTCCTAATACTCAAGTTCTTGTTTGCATCATTGCAGAAGTGCAAACAACTGGTTATATAAACACTTGGAACTCTTCAATGTATATCTGTGCGTGCAACATTTGGACGTATATTTATTTATTTATTTATTTATTTATTGGTACCCTCAGGGCTTACAAGAAGCATTGTAGAGGGGAGGGGCTGAAGTAAATGAAAACACTATAAGGAATACACAGAAAAAGAAACTTAGTCAAAAAATTGTAACATCGAAGGGAAAAAAAAAAAAATAAAAGTGGCACTAAGAGATAGAGCACAAAAGGAAACAAACTAGATAAGTTTATACATGAACTAACAAAAGAAAATAGGACGAAAAAATACACTTTGACGTCGCAATCACAGTGAATGTCAGTGCATGCTGCACAAAAAATAATCGACTGATGCCTTTTCAATACACATGTTCAAAAAAAAAATGATACATGAAAAAACAAATTTATCGAGTTACACACACAAAAAGAAAACATCAGTGCAAGGAAAAAAAAAAAAATGTTGAGATAAAGACCTGTACAGAGATAGGTGGTAAAGAAATAAATTGCAGTTTCAGTGTGTTGTAAATGCATTTGTGAGCGTGATGCAGCTTTATAGCGTGTTCGTTAATGCTTTCCGGAAACGGTCAGGGTCTCTGATTGCGACTAGTGACGCAGGCAAGAGATTCCATTCATAAGATGTTTTTGGCAAGAATGAATATGAGTAGGTGACTGTGCGCTGTGATGGTACGTGAACTTTGAAAGGGTGGTCGACACGTGGGGAGATATAGGATGCGGATGTGATGTATCGGGACTTCAACTCATTGTTATGATAATATATTTTATGAAAAAGGCAAAGACGGGATAACCTCCTACGAGAAGAAAGAAGGGGAATGCCAAGTGTTCGTTTCATGTCAGTGACACTGGCAGTTCGATGGTAGTTGTGAAGGATGAAACGGGCCGCTCGATTTTGCACATTTTCAATTATGTTTGTCAGACTAGCATGACCAGGATCCCATATGGAGCATGCGTATTCAAGGTTAGACCTAACATAAGTAATGTACAGCTGTTGCTTTAACTTCGGGGGAGCTAAGGAAAAATTACGTTTTAAATAACCAAGCATGCGGTTAGCTTTCGATGTAATGTATTCTATGTGTCTTTTCCATGAGAGATTGTTAGTAATATGCACACCAAGATATTTATAGGATATTACTTGATCAAGTGAAGTATTATTCAGTAAATAAGTAGGGCATGCTGAAATACTACGGGAAATTCTCATTGTTTTGCATTTAGACGTGTTAAGGTCCATAACCCAGAGCTTACACCATGTTGAAATGTTATTAAGATCATTCTGCAGTGTTAGGGTATCATTAGGGCCTTCAATCTTGCGATATAAAACACAATCATCGGCAAATAAACAGATGGAACTTGTGATTTGGTTAGGAAGATCATTGATGTATATTAAAAAAAGTAATGGTGCTAAAACAGAGCCCTGAGGTACGCCTGAGTCAACCGGTACTTCAGGAGAGTTTTTATCATTAATGCTGACATATTGCGTTCGGTTGGATAGAAACTCTCGAATCCAATTGAAAACCAGGTGAAGATTTCACCTGGCATGTATGTTCTCCTAAATATATTTGGCGTATATTCATGAAGTTCTGCTATAAAAAATTCTAACACGGTCATACTTAGCATGTCTCACACGTTTCGCATAACGTCGATTTCTAAGCTACGTGTAATCTACCGAATTTTTCAAAAATATCCTTGGACAAGACGTGCTTTCGGCACGAATCTTGTGACATAGGTATGTATCAGTTTTCTACAAGAAAATGTAACTCTTAGGAATGCTGATTACCGTATTTTGAATCGTACAGTCAGTGTACTTAACATTTCAAGCGGTACTTTTTTATATTCATGCAAAACACAGCTGTAGTGTATGGTTCATAGTTGAAGAATATGCTGGCAAAGCACACCTTCCACTTCTGCAGTTGACACGAGATAACTCAAGGGCCCACTGAACGCTTGTGTTATGCATGGCGTACTACTAAGTTATTACCGTTACTTCGTGTGATCAGGCTGACATTATGATCTGTGCATGATCCAGCTCCCCAGCCGCACGATAGTAGTTAGCATCGCGAAGCTGTTTGCTGGCACGAAAGGCATAAAACTTTTGGGACAGGATGTGACAACGAGCAAGTATGCTAAATATGAATGTGCCATAAATCCAGTCGATCTGTGTAAAGGAGCGAAAATTTATACAGGTAATGGTAAAAAAAGTGACATGGTGAAAAACGAGGAGCCCTCAAAATTGGGGTTGAGAGAAGTTCAGTGCGTATGTGCCTCCTTATTTCCCTCTTGCACTTTGACAGCTCGCCTTTTTCTTTGTTCTCTTCTCTGTTTAATCTTTTTTCGTTTTTTTCTGCCTGTCGGTGGATCACTTTCTACATTCTTTTCTTTCCAGGTGAAAATACTCCACGGTTTCAGTTCACTTTAACTTGAACCATGGCTGTATACAGCTGGGACCAAGTGGAAGCCGACAGGTTAGCAACATGCTCCAGTTGGTCCCAGCAAGAACCACTCCAGACTGAAAATGGAACCAGCTGGAATTATTCCTCATAATGAAACCAGTTGGTTCGAACTATTAATATTATTATTATTATTATTGTTATTATTATTATCTTCCTTATGGCTATTCATTTCATCCCAGAATACCTGTAGTGCAAGGCAAATAGGTGCTCACTACCTTAATGATGGTTTTTTTGTACATCTAATGCTGACAACATTAACAGTTAATAGTATGCCAGTGCAAGCTTCATTTGAAAAAAAAACACAGGGTATTTCAAGCACTGCAAACAACTAAAAACAGTTTGCGTAAAGCACAGGACATATGCACAACCAAATATTGCTGCGTGGTGCATCGCAGTTTAAAGAGTCTGGAACTCCCTTCTCTCATATTGCCTTGCACCTCTCTGCCAGATGAGGACATGACAATGCAATTTACAGAAAGGTATAAAGTTACTCTGGAAAAGTCTAACTGCTCTGCCTCATACTATCATCACCTGATCTTTTGGAGATAAATTAAGGCTGCATGAACATCAGGTAGCCATGCATCAGTCCTTATCTAATACGTACCTCCTTCGAAAATCCAAAACATCCTCAGGATGTCCTGAAATGGCGAAAATATTCTTTTCCTGTAGAGTGTGCTGAGGACAACCACAGGACTGGCTGATATATATTAGTCCATTGAATGCAGTTAAAATATGTAGGTCCCTGTAAGGACATTATAAATACTGCTTTGAACAGTGTAAGAGTGGAACACAGATTTAATGAGTAAAATGCAAGACAAGTGCAAAGTTATCGATGCAATAATAATAATAATAATAATAATAATAATAATAATAATAATAATAATAATAATAATAATAATAATAATAATAATAATAATAATAATAATAATAATAATAATAATGTAATAATAATAATATCATAATAATAATATAAAAATGAATACTTTACTAATATATTTATAATTGTACTGTTTGCTTTCTGTATACAACGTAACTAATCGCGAGGATTAAAAGGGGGTACAAAGGAAGGCAGTGACGTTTATTTATAACAAATGCAATCTCACGAATTCTCCTACTGAGTTGCAAACCAAAGCAGGTCTATTAACCCTACAAGGTAGGGTGAAAATGGCAAGACTAAAGTTTTGTTTCAATTATTTCATAGTGACATAAATATCGACACGTCAAAACTAATTTTTTTCAGTAGTTTTCAGGTAACACAATAAGGGCACTCACAAACATTTGGTACACTTCCAAATCAAATTGCTATAAATATTCATACTTCCCACAAACCATAAGAGAATGCAAACCAAATAAGTCCTTTTTGGTACTAACGCCTCATCTTTTACTGTGTCCTTAGATATGGTAGAAGTGTCACGCGTAACAAAGAGAAGAAGAGACGAGAAAAAAAAAGAAGGCTGTATCTGCCGAACAGTATAGTAGACGGCACTTTCTTAAGAAGTACATTGAAACTGCAGTTGGGTAAAGGTATTCTAGATGGCGCTGTACACCTTCTCTTCGATTGGCTACGTACACGGGCTGTGCCTGGGTATGCATAGAACGAGTGCATCTCTCAGTCTCTTGGATACGTAGTGGATCGCTGGTGGGGCATGGACGAAGCAGAGTGGCGGGCACGTTGAAGACGCTTGTGCTCGGCTTCCTTGGCACGTGTCTCGTCGGTGTTACCCGTACGCCTTCTGCATTCTCGAACGCGATCGGACGCATAGACGGATGCGCGGACGGACGCTTCACCCCACTCATCATCAATCCCTCCAAGAATATGCAGGCTTTTTCTCGTTTTCTTCTAGGATTAAAAAACATATTAACATTTTCCTTATTTTAACTTGTAAATATGTTGTTATATCACTAGTCTTATTATATTCTAACAAAGCTTATTCAGCAGTTGAGTACATCTACATTGCTCTACATTTTATAGTACACTACGCAGTATAGACTTAAAAATACACTTTAAAGTTAAACTCTACTTATTTACTCATAAATTGTGCCATTCGCTTGATGCAATGATTCATAGACTGAATTGTTTTAGAATTTTCTGACACATTTGACAAGATCAGTCATAAAGATTTACATTAAAATTAAGTCATCTGGACCTTGGAACTAGCACATTTCAGTACTTTGGATGCTTTGCATGAAATTGAATTGAGCTCACTCTGTGCTCACCTAAGCCCAGCTTATTTCTCATTTTACCTCGCATTGCCCCTTCTTTGCTATCACCTAAATTCTGTCATGATTTGCTGATAATGATGTTGTCATTTGTGAAATTACTAACCGAGACTATTTGCACCACATGTCATAGATATATTGCTAAATGAAAGTAGGGTGGAATAATTCTGAAACTCCCATACTAACTATAAAGTTAGCAATGCTAACCACATGCTTGGCTTGTGCCAGAAATGTTGCACCAATCCTTTCTTTCATTATGTTAACGTACAACCTCACCAAATATGTGCCCACATGTGCCTTTAATATGTTTTGTATACAGATTTGTCCAATGTTTATGACAACAAGCCAACAATGCCTAGGACGACCAGCCTTACCAATGCCTTTTGACCTGTTTGACACTTCAGGGCCTTCGAGGCGCTGTAAGGGCACAAGAAAACTTGTGGGTTTTAAAAGTGATTTGTTTCAAGACTTTTAATTATGATGGTTGATTCAAAGTGATAAAATACTGAAGTTGATAAATGAGTTAGTTCTGATGTATAATGGTATGCATAACTTGTGAAAAGAAGCAAGCAAGCAAATGAGTAAATTCGTAATGAAAACATAAACACACCAGGGCAAAATTGGTTGTTGTGGTAACTCCCCTGCAGTTTGATGGTAATTATGGAAGATGAATGTTTACTTATCTTGAGTTTTAATGAATGGGCATTTATTTTGTGAATAACAGTGTGCTAAAGAGCATGCAAATATTTTTGTTTGGTTGTACAATGACAGCGTAAGGAAATGTTTTTACATAATGACTAATAAAAATTTGTTGCACAAGCCAGAAACATTAGCATTGCTCATTTTGTAGTTAGTCGGGACATTCGAGAATAATATAACAGACATTTGCACAGCCAAGTATTTAAAATTACCAAGCAATTTTCAAGGGATGACTACATAACAATTGCACCTGCATGCATGAGCTCGTGTCTTTCAGGTTTTATGCATGTGCTTCGTTATGTCAGAGTGTGGCGCAAATACACTCAATGGTTGTCGACCACTGTTTGGTACGCATGTTGTGCAGCAAAAAAAAATTTGAAATAATTTTTAATACAAAAAGTTTCATCACTATTTCCCAGTTGATGTATTGTTTCCATGGCAATATAAAAACAAGTACACCAAATATTGACTGTATCTGCCATTTGCAGTTATGATAAGGACTCCTAGCAATTTTAAAAGCAGGGTTAGAGTATCTGGAGTAAAAATCAAGCCCTTAATATCTTACAGAAATGTTAAGAAAGGGTAAGCGACAATGTATAGGTAGCAAAATCAATTTCATAAAGCAAAGCGGCCAGCTGCACTAGACAAGTTCTCATGTTTAGTGCGTATAAATTGCCACCAGGGATGAAATTTATTATACTCCTACACATTTTGTATGTATTTCTGTGCACTTAGCATTTCAAATATTATTAAGCAAATAAACTTTTCAGTTTTACAAATAAAAGCGACTGAAGAAAATAAAACAATATTCATTTTGGTATGTGAAATCGTAGAATGTTTGCACACCGTTCGAATTTGGCAGTTTCAAAATTTCCCTGGGACACATACTTCTCCATGTAGGCTTTACATGTTTTCTAGACAAAGCTTCTGGGCCATCATCGTGAAATAATTTTTTAATTAAGCCATCATAGCAAGTGTTATACTTGTACTTCGTTTGTTTTTTGCAAAGCAGTTGTAGGGTTCACATATCTCTATTTTCAAATAATATCAAGAGAATGAATGAATCAAAGAATAGTTGGGCAGCTAACTGATTGATATAATGACCCGTATCGACTATGATTACTGGAAGGCTGGAGCGGGTGTTGTTAGACGTGGACTTACAGGCTGTTAAAGGTAGGTAGACAAATGTGGCTGATTGTTGCGCAAGTATTAGGGCATGTCAGTTCAGATTAAATACCAGACAAAGAATACAGGCAGCAGTCCTGGTAGATGTGGACTGTTGGAGCAGTTCAAGCTGGAAAAGAAGTGGCATATTTATTACTTACACATCTGTTGAAACTGAAAACCAGGGAAGTTTCTCGAGCAGGCAATGCTATGTGATGTTTTTTGATGACTGTGACATTGCACATTGTCACACTGCACATGTGTCTGTTTTCTTATATATTTTCTACCAAAGACACAAAGATAGAGGGCAGTTAAGTCGTGTCCTGTGTTCATTGTCTCATGTGAGTCATTCTGGACTTTGTTACCTTAGAAGTACTTGTTGCTGGGCTAGTTGGTATCACATCATTAGGGGAAATTCTAGACGACGCGAATGTGCGGTGCGGTGCAAATATTTTCTTCAATTCAGCTGCGAGCGAAGCTCTTTCCCTGTGCTTTTTCATTTTTCCTGTGGTGCTTAGGCATCTAGAATTTCCCCCTTAGTTTAATTACCTCCTCAAAGCTATAACCCTTTCGCCTATTAACAACCATTGTAAAACTAGTCTTGTGACATTGTTGATGCAAAATGACCTTAGAGTATATGCTAGAGCTCCTGCAGGATCACCGGCTGAATGTGACAACCAGTTCACTATTTATAGGACACGAAGTGCTGAAATTTTGAATAATGTTACGTAAAAATGACACGAGGCGTGTCTATTTAAAATCTATATTCAAACTGATGCGTGTGTCGTCGACTAAGATGGAAGACAGCACGCACAACCGACAGACCACTTCCTCGTTGTCGTCTTCTGACCACTGATATGTCAGCTACGTAGCATTACCACCCCCCCGCCCCCCGGCGGTAAAAGCGCCGTCTCGGTGCACAATAACAATGGTCGTCAGTAGGCAGGTGGTAAGGTTTTAGCCTGCTGACGTGCACAACATCACTGGGTGTGGTTGCAGGCAGGCTTGTGGTCTCAGATGCAGGAATGATCTCATAGGTGACGTCGGTTACCTGGCGGAGGATACGGTAAGGACCCATGTAGCGAGACAACTTCTCTGATAAGCCAACTCGACGAACTGGGCACCACATGAGAACAAGAGAACCGGGTGAGAAGTGAACGTCAGCATGCCGGCTGTCGTAGATGGCTTTCTGGGTGGCTTGCGAAGCCGAAAGTCTAGAGCGGGCGATCTGACGTGCGTGGTCGGCACGAGCAATAGCGTCGCGTGCATATTCGGTTGACGGCGTTGTAGTGGTTGGAAGTAGGGTGTCGAGTGGTAACTTCGGATCACGGCCATAAAGCAAATAAGAGGGTGAATAACCAGTAGTGTCGTGGCGTGAAGAATTGTACGCGAAGGTCACGTGAGGTAGTGCCAGGTCCTAGACGTGGTGGTCGGAGGACGCATACATCGCGAGCATGTCCGTTAGGGTCTGATATAGCCGTTCGGTAAGACCATTTGTTTGGAGATGGTAGGAAGGGGTCAGCTTGTGGTGCGTCGAGGAAGAGCGCAGAATATCGTCGATTACACGAGACGAAAATGCGCGGCCGCGATCCGTGAGTAATTGGCGAGGAGCGCCATGGTGTAGGATGACGTCGTGGAGCAAAAAGTCCGCAACGTCAGTCGGTGCTGGTGGGCAGCGCTCGAGTGATGACATACATATACGCGTAGTCTATAGCAACAGCGACCCACTTGTTGCCCGATTTCGACTCGGGAAAAGGACCGAGAAGATCTATACCAAAACAGAAGAAAGGTTCGGTTGGGATGGAGATCGGTTGAAGAAGTTCAGCCGGGGGCGCAGTAGGTCGCTTCCTACGTTGGCATTTATCGCAGGAGGACACGTAACGGCGAACGGACCGGGCGAGACCGCGCCAAAAGAAGCGGCGACGCACGCGGTCGTACGTCCGAGATACACCCAGATGACCAGCAGTTTGTTCATCGTGAAGCTCGTGCAGCACGGTTGAACGCAAAATTTTCGGCACGACAAGAAGGAGCGCAGGCCATCTAGCTGGAGGCTACGACGGTACAGCGTGCCGTTCAGGAGGACGTACAAGCGAAGTGACGTGTCGTTCGGAGCAGATTCCAGACGGTCAATAAGTTGTCGCAGAGAAGCCTCACGACGTTGTTCATCACCAATCTGAAGAACCTGGGACATTGACATGACGCTGAGGCTAGGCTCAATGTCTGGTTCGTCGGGCTGATCAACAGGGTAGCGGGATAAGCAATCGGCGTCCCGATGGAGACGTCCAGACTTATAAGCAACCGAGTAGGAATACTCCTGTAGGCGTAATGCCCAATGACCAAGTCGTCCAGTGGGGTCCTTCAAAGAAGAAAGCCAACACAGCGCGTGATGATCTGTGATGACACGGAAAGGGCGGCCATGCAAGTAAGGACGTAATTTCGAAACCGCCCAAACAAGAGCGAGACATTCCTGTTCTGTTATAGAATAATTACGTTCAGACTTAGAAAGCAGACAGCTTGCGTACGCGATTACACGGTCGTTGCCCTGCGGAATTTGCGCCAAAACTGCACCGATTCCGTGACCACTCGCGTCTGTTCGCACTTCTGTAGGAGCATCGGGGTCGAAATGTTCAAGAGTAGGAGGTGTCGTTAGAGCGGTGATTAGCTGAGAGAAGGCGTCAGCTTGAGGAGGGCCCCAAGAAAATGGGACGTCTTGTTTGACAAGGTCGGTGAGTGGCCGGGCGAGTGCCGCAAAGTTTTTCACGAAGCGGCGAAAGTAGGAGCAGAGGCCCAAAAAACTGCGAACATCATGAACAGAGCGTGGGACTGGGAAGATTGTTACAGCGCGTACTTTCGCCGGGTCTGGCCGTACGCCGGCAGCGTCAACAAGGTGACCCCATACAGTAATCTGACCAAGACTGAAGTGGCACTTGAGGAAACGAGCTGCAGGCCGGCCCGTCGAAATATGGATAGAATGGTCGAAAGGCGTTCAAGGTGGGTTGCAAAGGTAGTTGAGAAAATGATCACGTCGTCCAAGTAACACAAACATGTCGACCACTTAAATTCATGTTGGAGCGTGTCCATCCTTCTCTCGAAGGTCGCTGGCGCGTTGCAGAGCCCGAATGACATGACCTTGAATTGGTAAAGACCGTCAGGGGTAACGAAGGTGGTCTTTTCTCGGTCCACGTCATCTACAGCAATTTGCCAGTAGCCAGATCGGAGGTCGAGAGATGAAAAGAAGGTGGCGCCATGGAGGCAATCAAGGGCATCATCAATGCGTGGTAGAGGGTACACGTCTTTTTTGGTAATTTTGTTGAGGTGGCGATAATCAACGCAGAAACGCCATGAGCCGTCTTTCTTTTTTACTAATACCACGGGAGATGCCCAAGGGCTCTTTAATGGTTCGATTACATTTTTCGTAAGCATTCTGGCCACTTCTTCCTGAATCACTTCTCGCTTGGACGCTGACACGCGGTACGGCCGACGGTGAATGGGCGCAGAGTCGCCAGTGTTGATTCGGTGAGTGACAATTTTAGTCTTGCCCAAGGGACGATCGTCGGTGTCGAAAATGTCACTGTATGAGGCCAAAACTTGGCAGAGAGCGTCGGCCTGGTGAGGCGACAGCTCCGATCCAATCATGTTTCGAAAAATACGATCGCCTGAGCTGCGTGACCATGAGACTGCGCTTCGATCAAGAGCAGATACAGTGACAACACTGACATCGTCCTCTTTTATGGCGGTTAGCTTGGCTAGAGACATCTGGCAGGGCAACACTTGAGGGGTGAAACCAAAGTTAAGGAGCGGAAGTAACACACAGTTATCCGCTATGGTCACGATGGTATAGGGCACAGTAACACTGCGCGTCAGCCGAACGTCAGTCATTGGCGTAACGATATAATCACCGTCAGGAACGGGAGGGGTCGATGACGAAGACACGTATGTGATGGCTCGAGGTGGCAGGCGAACGAAAGTGGTTGGGCTCAAGCGGCTGGTGGGCTTTTCAGAGTAGTCGGCAAAGATTGGTAGATCAAGGCTGAGGGTACCAGATGAACAATCAATTAAGGCCGAGTGTGCCGAAAAAAAATCAAGGCCAAGTATGATGTCATGAGGGCAGCAGGCTAGCACGGCAAAAAGGACCACGGCGTGACGACCGGCAATGCTGACACGAGCAGTGCACATTCCGATTACTGGTACAGTACCGCCATCGGCAACACGTTTTGCCTGCGTCGTAGATGGTGTCATAACCTTTTGTAAGCGGCAGCGTTGAGAAGCGCTCATAATAGACAGGTGCGCACCTGTGTCAATGAGGGCGGTCACAGGAACATGGTCGACTTGTACTTCAAGCAGGCTATGGTGCGTGGGAAGCGTCAGTAGAGGATTTTCGGCTGTCATTGGTATTGCAGCTTCACCTCTATAAGCTGCAATATCTAGTTAACCTGCTGCGGTCGTACAGAGAAGCTCGGCGAGGAAAAGCGCCGAGGTGGCGGAGAGCGGGATTGGCGACGTAGCGGCGACGGGGAGCGAGAGCTGCGGCGACCGGACGAAGGAGCGTCAGGGTAGCGGCGACCGGGCAAAGGGGCGTCAGTGGAAGGCTCGTAAGATGACGACGAATAGATATTGAAGGGTGCGGCGACTGAACGTCGAGGAGTCGTCGGATGCATGAGCGCCGAGGTAGAGAAAGTCTGACGTGGTTGGTTTGACCAACGGCGGCGGCAATAGCGAGAAACGTGCCCAGGCTGGTGGCAGGAAAAACAAATAGGCCGGTCGTCGGTTGTTCACCATTCCGAAGGGTTACGGAAGGGCATTGTTGGAGGTGAACGGCGAGCGTGTTCTCGGGAGTAGGACGGGACTTCATGGCGAGTCAAAGGACATGCTAATGGAAGGCCGAGGTTCGCAAACTCCTGCCTCACCACAGCTTGTATTAACGCCACTGACGGCTGTTGTTGGTCAGAGGCGAGCGTTGCGAAAACGGGTGGCTGAAGAGGAGCCGGACAGGCGGCTTCGATTTCCCGACGAAAAATGCGTGTGACGTTGTCATACGTGGGGGACTGGCGGGCGGCTTCACACGATGAGGCTGCGGCCGTGTTGGGCAGCCGGGTGAATTGCTGATTAATACGGCGGCTCTTGGCTTCTTCGAACCGCCGGTACTCTTTAATGATGGCGTCGACGGTGGCAACGTTGTTGTAAACTAAAAGATTAAATGCGTCGTCTGCTATGCCTTTCAGCACATGGGCCACTTTCTCAGACTCACTCATGTGCTCGTCAATCTGGCGGCATAGGGCGATGACGTCGTGAATGTACGCGACGTACGACTCCGTCGACGTCTGTGCACGAGCCACCAGTTGATTCCGCGCTGCGATCTGCCGCCCAATGGTGTCGCCAAAAAGGTCACGGATCTTCTCTTTAAAGGAGTCCCAGCTCGTAATCTCCGCTTCGTGCGTCTCGAACCACACTCGCGGTGGGCCATCAAGGTAAAAAAGCACATTGGCAAGCATAAGAGTCGGGTCCCACCTATAGCTTGCGCTGACCCGTTCGTACCGGTTGATCCATTTTTTGACGTCAACGCCATCCTGACCGAAAAATACACCGGGATCACGAGCAGGAGGTAGAACGACGTATGTAGAAGTCACGGTAGGGGCAGGTGGTGAAGACGATGGTTGTTCAACCTGTGACACGGTTGGACCTATGATGATGCGGCCGTTGCGGAGCTTCGTGATGAAGACGGGGGAGTACCCAGCACGTCCACCACAAAGATGTTACGTAAAAATGACACGGGGCGTGTCTATTTAAAATCTATATTCAAACTGATGTGTATGGCGTCGCCTAAGATGGAAGACAGCACGCACAACCGACAGACCACTTCCTCGTTGTCGTCTTCTGACCACTGATATGTCAGCTACGTAGCAATATCACTGTTCGCACAGTGCTTCATCGGAGTCATGCAAGCTTAAAATATGGTGCTCCCACAAAGAAATTTTTCTTCATGTTCTGTGACCAACATGAAAACTATGTAGACAATAACGAAAGAGATCACAGGTAGGCTTAACGGTGCAATGTCTTCCTCAATAAATTAAGGCAAGTGTGCTTATATCACCATGGTGTTGCCAGTTTATTATTACATTTATTATGAACCTCTTCTCGCTAACCGTGGTGTTCCTGTGGGAGTACACAGTCTTACCTCTGAGGCAGCATTGCCAGAACTAATTTTTCTGTCACAATCTAGAACAGGTGTGTGACAAGCATAAGCCAGAGCAGAGAACAAGAGAAGTGGTCACTGCTTACATGTTCAAGGGTCCTATGCACGCGCACTGGACTATGATTTTACAGTGTCTTACGTTTTGAGTGGAGTATACATTGTGATGGCTGGAGCCATTTCTGTGGGAACCAGCTATACTGTCACAATGTGCATATTGTTGCTTGAGACAACTGTTTAGGACAAAAAAAAGAACACAGTGGAAAAATATTTTTAGTCTATTTTAAGGGCTTGTGGTGAGGAAACTATCAAAGGTATATGGTGTGTCATCTTGAAATTGAGGAGCAATACTTATACCTAGTTTATGTTAGTAGGAGTCTGCTAAAGATGGGCCATACATGCTTGTGGCTAGAAAAGGATGATGTCCAGAAGATACCCTCCTGAAACGTTAACCTGCACCGTGCTCCCTTGCCCTTCTTGGTGCCCTGGAAGCTTTGCCCTATCGATACTAGTTCCGTCAGTGGGTGCTCTAGAAGGGCTTGTGAATACGCTCACTCTTACCACGTGCTCTTACCAATTCTGCTGCTGGAACTTGTTTGCTTGGCAGAAATTTTTAACAGGAATAGAAGCTTCAATCGTTACACAAATAAAGCTACAGCATGGCAAGACTACTATGATGTTATGTACACAGACCTCTCACATCATCATCATCATCATCATTATCATCATCATGATGTCTGACTACGTAAACTGCGGGATAAAGACAGCTCCCACGGTCCGCCAGTTCACTCGGTCGTGTGCTTGCTGCTGCCAATTTATACCCGCACATCTTCTTAATCTCATCTGGACACCTAACCTTCTGTCTCCCCTTAACCCGCCTGCCTTCTCTGGGAATCGAGTTAGTTACCTTTTATGACCAGCAGTTATCCTGTCTACGCGCGGCATGCCCGGCCCATGTACATTTCCTCTTCTTGATTTTAACTATGATATCTTTAACTCCCGTTTGTTCCCTAATCCACTCTGCTCACTTCTTGTCTTTTAAGGTTACACCTACCATTTTTCTTTCCATTGCTCGCTGCATCGTCCTCAATATAAGCTGAACTCTCTTAGCAAGTCACCAGGTTTCTGCTCCGTAGCTAAGTATCGTCAAAAAACAGCTGTTATATACCTTCCTCTTAAGAGATGGTGGCAGTCTACCTGTCATAATTTGTGAGTGCTTGGCAAATGTGCTCCACCCCATTCTTATTCTTCTAGTTACTTCAATCTCGTGGTTCGGCTCCGCTGTTATTACGTGCCCTAAGTAGACATAGTCTTTTACAACTTCAAGTGCACTATTACCTATCTCGAAGTGCTGTTCTCTTCCGAGTTTGTTGTACATTATTTTTCTTTTCTGCAGATTAATTTTAAGACCCACCTTTCGGCTCTCCTTGTCTAACTCCGTAACCATGAGTTGAAATTCATCCCCTGAGTTACTTAGCAATGCAATGTCATCAGCGAAGCGTAGGCTACTAAGGTACTCTTCATTACCTCTTAGGCCTGACTGTTCCCATTCTAGGCCTCTCTGAAAACCTCCTGTAAGCACGCGGTAAACAGCATTGAGGAGATTGTATCCCCCTGCCTTACACCCTTTTTGATTGGTATTCTGTTGCTTTCTTTAAGGAGTACTATGGTAGCAGGTGATCCCCTGCAGATTTCTTTCAAAATGTTTATATATGCTTCATCAACTCCCTGATTCCGGAGTGTCTGCATGACTGCTGATATTTCTACTGAATCAAACGCCTTCACCTGATTGATAGTATGAATGTGGTCGATTGTTGAGTAGCCTGTTCAAAATGCTGCTTGTTCCTAAAGTTAATTTAATTGAAATGTTTTCCCAACTCTGTTAGCAATTACCTTTTTAAAAAGCTTGTATATTACGGAGAGCAAGCTGATCAGCCTGTTATTTTTTAAGTCCTTGTAATCTCCTTTCTTATGTATTAGATGATGTTAGCATTCCTCCAAGACTCTGGCACTCTTCCCGTAAGAAGACACCTCGTAAACAGGGTCGCCAGTTTTTCCAACACGATATGTCCTCCATATTTCAGCAGATCTTATGTTACCTGATCGTCGCCAGTAGCTTTGCATCTTTGCATGCTCGGTAAGGCTTCTCTGACTTCGATTATTATTGGTGTGGTGTCACCTGGGTTACTGCTGGTTGTTATAGTATTAGGGTCATGGTTGTCCTGGCTATTGTACAGATCTTTGTAAAACTCCTCCGCTATTTTGACTATCCTATCCATATTGGTAGTTAGTTTGCCTTCTTTGTCCCTTAGTGCGTACACCCGATTTTTACCTATCCCAAGTTTCCTCTTCACTGCTTTGACGCTTCCTCCGTTTTTCAGAGCTTGTTCAATTCTCTCCATGTTATACTTTCTTACATCGGATACCTTACATTTATTAATCAACTTCAAGAGCTCTGCCAGTTCTATTTTGTCTGTTGTACTTGAGACTTTCACGCAATGACATTTCTTAGTAAGATTCTTCATTTCCTGGGAAAGCTTGCCAGTGTCCTGTCTAACTACCGTGCTTCCAACTTTCACTGCACACTGCGTGATGATACTCGTCAGATTATCATTAATTGTGTCTATGCTGAGGTCGCTTTCGTCAATAAGAGCCGAGTACCTGTTCTGAAGCGAGACTCTTAATCCCTGTACTTTCCCTCTCAGTGCTAGTTCATTGATTGGGTTCTTGCATATCAGTTTCTGTCGTTACTTCTTCAAGTCTGGGCGAATTCGAGACCGTACCATTCTATGGTCACTGCAACGTACCTTGCCAACCACTTCCACATCATGCACGATGCCTGGGTGTACAGTCATTATAAAGTCTATTTCAATGTTATTTTCGCCATTAGGGGCTACTCCATGTCCACTCATGATTTCCTCGCTTTCGGTAGAAGGTATTCAAAATCCGTAAATTATTGCGTTCTGTGAATTCTACTAGTGCCTCTCCTCTGACATTTCTAGTACTGATGCGACAATCTCCTTCTTCCAGGTCTCCAGCATGTTCTTCCCTACTTTTGCATTAAATTCTCCCATCAGTATAGTATACTGCGTTTTTACCTTACTAATTGCCAATTCCACGTCTTCATAGAAGCTTTCAACTGAAGCGTCATCATGGCTGGATGTAGGCGTGTAAACCTGTACCACCTTCATCTTGTATATCTTATTGAGTTTAAGGTACCTACCACCCTTTCATTATTGCTATAGTATTTCTCTATGTTGCCAGCTATGTTTCTGTAAATTAGGAACCCCACTCCCAGTTCTCTTCTGTCAGCCAAACTCTGATAGCAAAGGACGTGCCCAATCTGTGGCACCGTATAGGCTTCATCTGTCCTCCTAATCTCACTGAGCCCTATTATATCCAATTTAAGACCCTCTAGCTCCTCGAATAGTACAGCTAGACTTGCCTCACTAGATAAAGTTCAGGTGTTAAACGTTGCCATGTTCAGGTTCCAATGGCGGCCTGTCCGGGTCCAGAGATTCTTAGAATTCTCTGCTGTGCTGCAGATCTGACCACCGTCATGGTAACTTGCTTCGCAGCTGCTGGGGACTGAGGGCCGTGAGTTAATTGAAGTATGCATGTGGGATGTAGTGGCCAGGTACTGTACCAGAGAGGCCGATCCTTCTCTGGTGAGGGAGTGTGTTACCGGTGGTGGTAACCTCCCACATAAAACTCTTTAAATGTCACCAATTACCTCTATAGCGAGCCTGATTAAACCTTAGAAAAGCACGTGTGTTTCTTGATGTTATACTTTTTAATCAGTACACGAACCTTGAAAAACGAGATAGTCACGTGCAGTGCATAAAAAGAGTGCTTATGAACTGCAATGATGCCATCGGAAGCATCAGAAAAAGTAATTTCACCGTGCTAGAAACCAAAATCTGCTTTAAGCCTCTAAATGTACTGTTAACAAAGTCTTCTCTACAACTCTATTACTTCTATTTCTGCAATTGGCATAATCCTGTCTCATGCATACCTTGCTTTGCACCCAATTTTTATCAACCTCTGCGATGTTACTCAAGTGACCATGCTCATATAACATACCTGCAAGCCTCAGTGCTAACCGATTAAAATTTGACACTTTAATAAAGTAATTCTCTATGCTGTTCACCTCTTGAAAAAAAAACTTTTTAGCATTCCTTTCAGACCCATTTTTTTAAAACTTGATGATCAGAGATGCGATTAATCTCCACACCTGATGACAGGCACTTGTCCAATTACACCCACATTATAACAACAAGCAGCCTTTGTAAGATGCTTGAACACGTCCCATCATCTCAGGTCAACATGTTTCTTGAAACCACCTTGCTCTTAGTTCTGGAACAGAATGGTTTTTATAAATCATTTTTTTTGCTAAGCTCAACCTGCCCCTTGACAAACTGTACGTTTAAGTTTAGACCATTCTTCGGTAGCTATTTTTCTTGATAACTCGAGAAAACCCGATAAAGTGAACCATGGGATTTTAAAAGAAAATTTGCGAAACATGCACAATTATCTCCTACACCTAGCCTGAGTATATATTTCATTATTACTAATCATTTTCATTTTTGAGCACATATGTGATGGTACAAAACCTGGAGTACCATGGAGTCTGTCACAGCTATTTTCGATTTCTTTATTGAGGGCCATGCAACAATTTTAAATTATTTTTGCGATATACTAGAAGCTTACTGCAGTGTGAATTACTTGCCACAATTAAAAAATAATTATGAGGGGAACATATGGACTCTTCACAAAAGCTGAAGTTGGTGCCGATGCTGTCTGCTGCATGACCAGTGATGAGACAAAGTACAGCGAATCACATTAGGCCTAATAGCAGTGCTACGCTTCCATTTTTTCCCACACGCACGCGACCGCGCGTTATGTATACTTTACCGCAATAGACTACGTGCCCTTCAGCCTATGACACTACTGTATTGCGGCAATGTTACCTTTAAAAAAGACCTTTAGTAGTTAGCAATTTAAGCTCAACAATGCTCCGAGCAACGAAATTTCAAATTTATTCTTTTTTTTCATTTGTATACACTTCTTTAAACTTGTGTTACCAACCGTCCCAAATTTTGCTGGACTGTCCTGACTTTGCTCGTGCTGTCCCAGTCGGGACACATGTCCCCGATTTTTTCCCGACCATAGAGTTAACGAAAATAAAAACGTTTTGTGTTATCAAAGGCATGCCAAATAACATGTGTCCGATTGATCACACAGACTAAGAAATGTTGCTGTGGATAACTGCAAGAAACTTTAAACACTTCAGCTGAACTTTCACGTGAACGTGACGGCTTCGGCGAGCGAACTCCACTGTTGCTTGGAAGAGGCCGTCTACTTGTACCAAGGAAAACGCGTAGTGAAAGGTATGCAATTTATAAATAAGCAGCACTTTTTTATGAGCACGTGCGAAAATAATACGTTATTTCTTCGTTGTGCACACGTGACTCGGGCGGAGAGGTGGGTGAGAGGAGGTGGCGATTTCGCGGCACATGAAAAGAACCGGCAGTACGTCCTTCATGCACATTCTGTTCCGGTGCTTTGAGCACAGCTCTTCCGGGCGATGGGCGACGGTTTCCAAATCTGGTGAACCAAGCGATCGCGCGAAAACTACTACGCGACACGTCATGCGAACGCCCTGTTTCATCACTCATAGCATCGCTCGTCGCTGTCGCGTGCATTTTCGCGTTTATGAGGTTTGACCTTTACTAGTGCATTCTACAACGAGAGGTAGTGTCGTGAACAATACTTAGCAAAATTTAGTGCCACATCAAGAGACCAACGCAATGAAGAAAAAAAAAAACAACGGATTTGTTTGGAAGGCACCGCAACAAAAAAAAAAACTGAATTCCCCACCCACACACACGTCCCACCTATCTTCACTGTTGGTTACCACAATCTAAACAAACACTGCTAAGCAAACGGACTGTCATCATATGTGACCGCTTAATAAAACCACTCGGGCAAGAACGTTCTTTAATTCCAACTTGTGCATTCCGTATCTATCTCGCGCACTTACGCAAGAACAAGCTTCAACTAAAGCGTTGCCCAAGTATATACTTCCCCCCAAGTGACACCAGCTGTTTGATCGGTCCTCAAGGAACTCGCATGCACCTACCGGACATCCGCGTATTACATGCGTCCGACCAACTTTCACAAATTGAATTAAACACGGCCTTTATCTTACGCTCGTTATCATGAGTTGTAGATTTGGTGGCAAACACTTCGTGCGAATGACGTTAACTACTCGATAAGTTCGGATGAGAAGCTCGTGAACACGGCGACATCAAAGGAATTAACAAAAGCGGCATGCGGCTTGCGCATGAATCACTTTCTAACAAGAGAAAGCGACCACGTCCCCACAGACAGAGGCGGTTCTCGCCATTTCAGATTATAGTCCAATCCAGCACCTACAATGGACAAAAGGACATCACGACTAGAATACGATGAACCTGCCTCAAAGTGTGTGTCACAAGTTAGTGAGAAACTCTACTTGAGACACAGAATAAAAAAAAACGTTTGAATTGCCTGAAAAATGTTTTCCAACACAGCGACTTTGTCGCCGTCTATTCATACACTTTAAGTCAAGTCGAACCGCTTTTAAGTGGCTATTAGGTGAACGGAGCGTTTTGGCCCTCAAAACGTTCGTGCCACCGGGTGAACCGAAACACTGCCATGCTTGGCATGTTGAGCTTGCTGGCGCGCTATTGCGGTACTAAAGGGTTGTAGTATATATTGGGAGTTTTAAGAAATGTGCCTGCAGATACTCAAGATCAAGGGGGATGCGTCATTTCATCGCCTCTTTCATATATGTGCTTGTGTGTGTGTCGGCAGATTACCACAGAATATATTAGGAAGGTGAAATAATCAAAGCTAAAGTTAGAAAAGAGAGGTAGTTAGGTAAACTGGGAGTAACCAGTAATTTTTCCAGAGTTATCAAATTCTAACCAATTTACAGGCGGAACCAAAACTGAAGCACCGATGTTGCGTGCAACCGACAAACTCCAGGAGACGTACCCCAAATGAACCGTTTTTAAAAATGATTGCAGTGGCGTTAGTTCTGCATATATTTATCAACTTCCTTTGGCGACGTGTGTTGTCATGGCAAGCGCAGCTTTCAGAACCTAGAAACGGGTAGCTCGATGTATGATTTAACGACACTGACTCATTTTGGCAATTTCGGCTATCGGCGTTTCGGTTTCGGTTTCGTCGGCAAGATAGAACGGATTTTAACGATGTCTCATCTTGTTTAAAACGCAATTGCTTATTTTCGTGACTACATTCTATTGAGGCTACGTCAAGGAGGTAAAAACTAACAGGTTTTGGCAGATGCGCTCGGAAAGCAAGAAAAAGAGAAGGTGCACTGCTAGGCCACAGTCTGGTTGTCTGCCCCGTTCTGTCGAAGCAGCATTCTTCAAAGTGAATGGAACAGAGGTAGTCACCATCCGCAGCCCTCCAACTATTTGATCGAACGGCACGTTCCCAGCCAGAACGCAGAACACTGTCTTTCGGAAACCTGTAACACGGATAATCACGGCATATATTCTCTACGTTTGCGAATTCCTCAATAAACATGCACCAAGTTCAATATCCTCTCTCTGAAAAAATATGCATGCACGCCGTCAGTCTTGCCTTGTAAGGCAACACCAGAAAACTTGGAATTTAAAGGGCATTTCAACGTTTTACTCGTTCTAGTGTTTGTTACGTGTAGCCATATACCGCAAGTGTTTCGCCCATAAACATAAAACTCATAAGAACGTCGTGTCAGCGAGTGTTTAAAGCTTCAAGTTACCTTCCACACAGATATACTCATGTATTACACGCATGTGCAACTTTTATATTGTTTCTAATTTAACAGCATAGGTGAAAAAAGAGGCGATCGTCAGTGGACGAAGCGAGAATACTTACACGTGAAAAGTGATCCCAGGCGTCGTCTTGTTGCGATTTGTGCAGCCTTAAGCGACGCACGAAGCCAGCATGACCTTGTAAAATCTTTAACTGCTTTACAAAAACATGCCACAGTCTCCAAAGGCCAATGCAAGGGCGGAGCTACGAAGCGCACTCAGTCGTCTGCTTTCGAGTCTTCCTTTTCTAATATGGCGGCGACCGGCGTCACTTATCGGGGCACGCCTCCACTCCAGAAGACATACCCCATGTATTCACAAATGCTCCTCGACTCGACTTTTACCCTTCACTTGAAAGAGCTTCGTGCTGCGCCGCTGCTCGGACAAAAATGACACTGCACTACTCAAGAATAGCAGCAAATTATACTGACATGCAGTGACTTTTTTGCCTTGAGATGGCGCTTTCATTGACTTTCTCCTCAGGGGAATGCACATAGATGAATGTGGCTCAAGAAGTCTGGGTAGTGATCACAAACGTATCAAGCTAAGTTTTGGAAGAGCAATGAAAGTGGGAAGGAGACAAGATGAGCAACTACAGGAAAATGTTTATTCAGAAAGGCAAATTGAAATAGCCACTAAACAAATTAAGAAAGTAACCACTGAGGATAATAAAACAGTGTCGACATACACGAATCTAATTAGACTGTTTGAGCTAGAGCTTGCTAAGGCACGTGAGAAGTCACCCCGGAAAAGAAGACACAAACCCAAAAGTTGGTGGGATGAGGAAGTTAAGAGAGCCGTAGCAAAAGAGTCAGGAAGCCTCTAGGGAACACAAACATGCTATGCAGCGGAGTGAACCGTCATATGATGTTGAAAGAAAATGGGAAATCTGTCTAAGATGTAGAAGGAATGCATTCCTTCTGATCAATGAAAAGATTAGAAGGAAGGGAGCTCAGTGGCTGGCTGAAGTACATAAAAAGATAGAAAGGCAGCTGCAAAATTTCGGACCCATCTAAACTCCCTAAGAAATTAGTCGAGCCTAGAGCACAGGTTTATAACTATAGCTCAAGGTGCTAGGCTAGAAGGGGACGGAGCTATTGAATATATAAGAACAAGGGTGACAGAAAAATTTTAACACAGAAGTGCTTTATGCACCACAATAGACAAGGATGAATCAAGTGGCGCAATGGCTCCATTTTCACAACAACAGTGGGAAAGGGCGGAGAAAAGGGTTCCTAGTAGTACATCAACAGACCCAGATGGCATTCCAATTAGGCTGATAAAGGCATTAGGTCTGAAGTCTAAGCAGACTTTGAGAGAGACAGTGAGCAAAATAATGATCGATGGTGAAGTTCCCGATGGATAGAAACTTAGCAGGATGAGCATGATCTATAAAGGAATGGGGGACAAAGCTGACTTAAACAACTACCGTTCGATAACAGTGGCATCAGTGGTCTACAGGCTGGCAGTGCAGAATATAAAGGAAAGACTGCAGGCATGGATGGAGGGTGATGGGTTGCTGGGGGAACTGCAGAATGGGTTTAGGAAACACAGGAGGTTGGAAGACAATCTGTTCTCACTGACGCAGTGCATCGATATAGCAGAAAAGGAACACAGGCCCCTGTGGCTAGCATTTTTGGATATCAAGGGAGTGTACGATAGCATTGTTCAAGAGGAATTGTAGGGAATACTGGACACACTAGGCGTGGAAGATGTAGTCACTAATCTTTTAAAAGATATCTATAAAGGTAACAAGGTAGTTATAAAGTGTGAAAAACAGGTATCCAAGCCTTCAGAGGTAAAACAGGGGATTAGGCAGGCGTGTCTCCTGTCACTCTCATTATTCGTGATGTGCCTACAAGGATTAGAGGCCAAATTAGAGGGAAGTGGACTGGGCTTCAACCTCTCTTTCGTCAAACAAGGAAAACTCATTGAACAGGCACTACCAGCATTGATGTACGCAGATGATATTGTCACGTTGCTCCAGGGGTGTCGACAAGGTTTATTGACGTCTGAGCAACAGGGCTCTAACCAAGCGCGTCGGTTGGGCTTGTTTGTCAGAGCGGGGGCCCACGCGCACTTCCTTCTTTTTTTGTGGTGTGAGCCTTCGCCTTGGCGTACGACCCACTACTAGAAGTAGGTGGCAATATTCCTCCTCAACAACAAAAAAAGAAAGAGCATCGTCCCGATGCTGTAGAGTTATTGCAAAAAAAAACCAAAACAAAATAGTTTAAACAATTAAAAAGGGCACCAATAATCAAATGTTACACGCGATAAGTTCACCAATGATGAGGCAATTGTCGGAGAACAAATAAAAAAAACACAGGAAAAGTGGTCTTTTAGGAACGCGCAAAATAAGGCTTCATGCGCACCATGTGAACTATGTCAGAGGTCGGTTGTCTTCGTTTTACCCATCGTGACGACGTAGCGTCCAGAACCACTTCGTAGTTTACGTCACTCACGTGGCGTAATACTTTATACGGGCCGAAGTATCTGCTGAGCAACTTTTCGGAGAGGCCACGAGAACAAACAGGGGTCCAAACTCGGTCTCCCAAACTGTAAGATTCGTCATTGTGACGCATATTGTAACGTCGTGCATCGACCTGTTGCTGCTGACCAATGTTTAGCCGGGCGAGCTGGCGAGTTTCCTCGGCACGCTCTGCAAATTCTTCTGCGTCAGTTGTTAATTGATCGGCGTCTTCACAAGGAAGCATCGCATCCAACACCGTCTGAACTTCGCGGCCGTAGAGAAGGCGAAACGGTGTAAATCGGGTTGTTTCTTGAACGGCGGTGTTATAAGCGAGCGTCACATAAGGCAAAATGCGATCCCATGTTTTGTGTTGGAGGTCTATGTACATGGAGAACATGTTTGTGACTGTCTTATTTAGTTGATCGGTTAAGCCGTTTCTCTGCGGATGGTAAGCAGTCATCGTTTGATGCCTAGTGTTACTTAGCCGAAAGACTTTATCAATAAGCTGTGCAGTGAACGCTGTTCGTCTGTCAGTTATCACTCTTGATGGAGCACCGTGGCGCAGAACAATGTGGCACATGAAGAACTGTGCTACCTCAGAAGCCATGGCTCGTGGTATTGCCTGTGTCTCAGCATAGCGGGTCAAATGTCAGTTGCAACAATGACCCATTTGTCGCCGTCGGACAATAAAGGAAATGGGCCGAGAATGTCCATGCCGACTTGGTCAAATAGCTTGTGAGGTGGATCAATTGGCTGAAGTAATCCAGCCAGCTTGCTTGGTGGCGAGTTCCGACACTAGCATTCACGACAGCTTTTGACGTACTGCTTCACGCTTGCTGAAAGTCCGAGCCAGTAGTACGCCTCACTTACTCTGGTGAGTGTTCGCGAGTAACCTAGATGACCAGATGTGGGCTCGTCATGACACGCGGAGAGGACTTCGTCCCGCATGTCCTTCGGAACGACGAGGAGGTAAGCGCGGCTCGTAAAACGGGCGTTTTTTTGTACAGGACATTATTTCGGAGGCAGAAAGACGTCACGACACGAGATAGATGGCGAGGTATAACGGCGCTATGACCCTCCAGATAGTCGATGAGCGGTCGGATCTCTTCATCCTCTCGCTGGCGTCTGCTCAAGTCAGATGAGCTAAGGGCGCCCAGGAAACCGTCATCGTCCTTTTCTTCTTGATGGACTAAAGGTATGGGTGCACGCGACAGTGTATCAGCGTCTTCATGCTTCCGTCCAGACTTATATACGATGGTCACATCAAATTCCTGTAGACGCAAGCTCCATCGGACCAGTCGTACAGAGAGATCACGTATGTTTACCAACCAGCAGAGGGCATGGTGGTCCGTCACCACTTTAAATGAACGACCATAGAGGTACGGGCGAAACTTGGTGATCGCCCACACTACTGCGAGACACTCTTTCTCCGTGGTCGTGTAATTCACCTCTGTACGGGACAGTAAGCGGCTGGCATAGGCAATGACGCGTTCTTTGCCGTGTTGATGCTGGACGAGCACTGCGCCGAGGCCGATGTTACTGGCGTCAGTGGGCACCTCTGTGTCAGCATTATTGTCAAAATGCGAAAGAACAGGGGCTGACTGCATCCGCTGTCGTAGCTTGGCAAAAGAGCCTGTTGCTCGGTAGCCCATACAAACGGTGTGTCGTCGCGTGTAAGGCGAGTCAAGGGTTCCGCTATCTTCGAAAACCCTCTAATAAATCGCCGACAGTAGGCGCACAAGCCCAGAAAGCGTCGAACAGTTTTTTTGTCTGTAGGAGGCGGAAACGCGGCTACCGCGGCAAGTTTGTCGGGGTAGGGTCGGACTCCTTTAGCGTTGACTACATGGCCAAGGAATTTGAGCTCTTCATAACCAAAGTGACACTTCTGCGGTTTGAGTGTAAGATCTGCTGATTGAATAGCCTGTAGCACACCCCTGAGGCGGTGAAGATGTTGCTAGAAGGTTTCAGAAAAAACGACAACATCATCAAGGTATACGAGAGAAGTGTGCCACTTCAGACCAGTAAGCAGTGTCCATCATTTGCTGGAAAGTTGCGGGCGCTGAGCACAAACCAAAAGGAAGGACTCGAAATTCATACAGGCCATCAGGAGTCACAAAGGCTGTTTTCTCGCAGTCTCGCTCGTCAATCTCAATCTGCCAGTACCCGCTTTTTAATGCAAAAAGGAAAAAATAGTGGGTGCGGCGTAATCTGTCTAATGAGTCGTCGATGCGTGACAGCGGGTACACGTCCTTTTTAGTCACGCTGTTCAGCTTCCGGTAATCGATGCAAAAACGTAGCGTTCCGTCTTTCTTCTTGACTAGGACGACCGGAGAGGACCACGCACATTTGGAAGGCTCGATGATGCCGTCGTCAAGCATTTCTCAAACTTGCGTACGAATGGCTTCTCGTTCCTTCGCTGACACGCGGTAAGGCTGTTGGTGTACTGAGTGGGCGTCGTCGTAAGTGATAATTCTGTGCCTAGTGATCGAAGTCTGGTGCACCTTAGAGGAAGTAGCGAAGCATGACTTGAATTCAAGCAAGAGTTTTCGCAGTGCTGTCTGGTTTTCTGGTGTGAGGTTAGAATCAATATCGATATTGTTTAGAGACGTATTGGCGGCCTCTACTGCGTCCGACGAGAAGCAGATGAGAACGGTTCCTAATTCATCTGCAAACGCTAATGAAGAGCCACGGAAAAGGTGTCGGTGTTCGTTGCTGAAATTTGTAACGAGCAATTGAGATCGGCCATCACGTAGCTGTATTATACTCCTAGCCACACAAGCACCTTGAGTCCGCAGATGTTCAAAATTACTTTCTGCAATTGCTTCACCACTTCGCAATCCACAGCATGTGACGTCGACTATAACACTGGCTCTTGGAGGAAGCGTTGTACTTTCAGCAGAAACACGAAGAACGTCGGCATGTTGTTGGTCGTCCTGCTTGTCGATTGCTTGGTCGGCTGAGAAGGTGATGTGATTCTCTACAGCTCCATACTCCTGCAGGAAGACAACACGAAGAATAACGTCGCCTGAACATTCACGGAGCACAAGAAAACTTGCTACAAAAGTGTAACTGCAGACCCGAACTCTACTCGCGCAGGTTCCTAGTGGAGAGACGGTGTGGCCACCAGCCATTCGAATCACGGAGCCATGCCAGGGCGTGATTACCTTCATTAGTATCTGGTCATTTTTAGTATCGAATAGTCAGCCCCGACAAAAGCACTTACTGCATAACCGTCTATCAGCACCGGTATATCCAAAGAAAGCCGCACATATTGCTCAGTCGAATCTACATCCTTTCCCGTTAGCGTAGATCGGAGGTCTTCAACACGTCGACTGCCAGCGACCTCGCCTCCAAGAGTCGCTTGCGTTAGTTTTCCCGGCGGGGACTGGGGGACCGTGCGCCAGCATGTCGCTGAGGCGAAGATGAAAAGCGCCTCGGCGACGGTGAGCGCGACTGCCGTCCAGAAGGCGGTGGCAGGCGCGGTTGAGCCAGGTAGTCCTCAATGTCCCGGGGTCGCTGGCCATACCGAGGATGCGCTGAATATACTGAAAAGCCGCGCAGCCCGAGGCGCCGGTATGGACACTGGCTGTACAAATGTTCCGCTTCACCGCAGTGGAAACACAGAAGTCGGTGATCAGGAGTGTGCCAAACATCAGATTTCCGAGGCGAAGCGCGCCTGTCGTCAAGGTAGTGTGCTGGTTGTGGCGCAAGATGTACAGGACTGACGTTAACGAGGCGTGGGGGCGTGCGTGTGTTCTTGTACTACCGTAGAGGCTGCGCCGACTGAAGTGAAACCGTAGGAGGTGCCTCAACAAACAGCGGAAAAGAGGAAGCTGGGCGCTTCAAGGCTTCCGCATAGGTCGCAAGGTGGTAGTCAGCTGGTGCGGGTGAGGCGTTATCCAGACTCACAGGGTCACGAAGGGCATGATGCAGTTCGTCCTTGACGATGCTTGCAATGAAAACACCGTAGGTAGTGGTGGTGTGGCAGTCTTATGCAGCTCCTCGCGTACTATAGAGTGGATAAGGTCACGCATACACTCGGTGTTGCTCCCGATAGTCGTGAGAACTTGAGCAGTGGACGTGTTCACTTGCCGCTCATACAGGGTGGATCGATGCTGAAGCATCTTTTCCATCGTGACGGCTTCGGACAAAAACTCAGCGACCGTGTTCGGAGGGCTCTGTACAAGGCCAGCGAAAAGCTGCTTCTTAACTCTCCGCATCAGGTGACACAACTTCTTTTCCTCTCTCATACTCGGATCAGCCCGTCGGAACAGGAGCGTCATATCTTCCACATAGGTCATGACAGTTTCATTGGGCATCTGGATGTGGGCCTGGATTGCTCGCTTCGCTCGTTCGTGGCGATCAGCACTTCTGTAAGTATCCAACAGCCGGCGGTGGAATTCGGGCTACGATGTCATCTGTTCCTTATGATTCATGTACCAGGTACGTGCTCCGTCCTCCAAATACAAGTGCACATGCCGTAGTTTGGCCGTGTCGTTCCATTCGTTCAAAGCAGCCACACGCTCGAAGTCGAACAACCAGTCCTCGACGTCTTCGAGCTCGGTGCCATGAAACAGTGTCGGAACTTGTGGACTTTCGAGGGTGTACCGAGTCACCGTGGGGTTTTTCGTACCTGTTAAAGTGGTTTGAACGGACGTGCTCATCATACTGGTGTGAACTGTAAGGTCAGATTCGGATGGTAATCCCCTGATCCTGCGGCTTGTCCGATGTACGGGAGTGTTGAATCGCACTGGGCTTGTGGGGCCGCTTCCAGGAGGGGTCTGAAACATCAGTGAGGGGCTCCCTGGCACCACCAACAATTGTCACATCGCTCCAGGGGTGTCGAGAAGGTTTATTGACGTCTGAGCAACAGGGCTTTAACCAAGCGCGTCGGTTGGCTTGTCTTGTCTTGTCTCCTAGGAGATCTTGGCTCTTACCCACATAGGTGATTGGCCCCACTGTACGTCATAATAGATCATTTTTTACAACGCTCTCTAAAAAATAAAGAGAAATTAGATAGGAAGAATAACAATGTTCCTTTGAAAAACGTGAAGAAATTGCAGAAAAATGCGATAAACCAGAATATATAAAACAAGTTAACAAGAATGAGGAAGGGAGAGAAAGAATTGGATATATCTGGTAGTACCACTAGCAGCGTATCCTTCCGGTTGCCTGAATGAATTTATGTAGCGCTGACAGAATAGCACTGCGGCCCACACCCAACTGACTGGCTTCAAACGATAAAAGGGTGGATGTATTGACTGGCAATCCGAGCATACCAATCGGTCTTTCAAGAGTTATTTGGCGCAGTGAGGCGAAGCGGCGGCATGTGAGAAGAAACTGATCTATTGTTTCCGGTTCATTGCAAACTACACATAGGTTAGTTAATGAAAATCCTGATTTGTTGAGATAAAAATTTAACTGAGGAACTCTACAGCGAAAGCTTGTGAGGGTCACCTCACATTGGTGGGAAAGGCATTTTGCGGTGTTCCATGTGAATTGCAAGTGCCGAAATTCTTCAGATTGTAGAAGCTACGTTTCGTTGATTTTTAAGAATAAAGGCGTTTGAATTGTTCGGCAGTAATAAAAGGAAACTGTGGAGCTACTAGCACCACTGCGAAATTTAAAGATGCCGAAGCGAGCGAATCAGCAATTTCATTTAGTTCAATTCCAGCATGCCCGGGGACCCAAATAAACCGAACTTCTGATAGGCTATGTGGTACGAGAGACCAAAATATCCTGAGAAGAGGAGACTTCTTTGCGGACGTTAGATGTGTACATACAGACAAAGCATCCGATATCTTCTTTGCCAGAGCGGGGACCCACGCGCACTTCCTTCTTTTTTGTGGTGTGAGCCTTCGCCTTGGCATACGACCCACTACTAGAAGTAGGTGGCAATATAGTGCTAATGGCCGACAACAAGGAAGATTTGCAGAGATTGGTAGACGTCTGCGGTAATGAGGGAGATAGGTTAGATTTCATAATCAGTAAAGAAAAATCAGCAGCCATATTTTAAATGACAATGAAGGCAGTAAGCTTAGAATACAGGAGGTCATGCTAGAGATAACAGATAAATACAAATATCTGGGCATATCGATAAGCGATGGGGCCGAGTATCTAAGGGAACACGAAATATAGGTGACGACTAAAGGTAACAGGAAGGCAGCGGTAATGAAAAACAGGGCACTGTGGAATTACAATAAGTATGATGTTGTGAGATGAATATGGAGAGGGGTCATGGTTCCTGGAGCGACGTTCGGCAATGCGGTCTTGTGCATGAGAGAAGAAGTTCAAGCAAGATGCGAAATCAAGCAACGTGGAATAGGTAGGCTTGTCTTAGGAGCTCACGGGAATACACCAAATCAAGGAGAACAAGGTGCTTGGGATGGACATCATTTGAGGGCGGGGAAGCTAGCAGCAAGATAAAATTTGAGAAGCGACTGAGAGAAAGGGGGAGGAGCGTTGGGCTAGCCAGGCATTCAGCTACTTGTACATGAAGAATGTCAATACAAGATAGAGGAAGCGAACCAGAAACTTGACTGGTAAATACTTAGAAAACAGCAGGGGGCCAAACCAAAAAGAATTACCGGTTAGGAAGAAGGTGAAGGAAGCTGAGACCTATATGTGGAGAATCGGCATGATTAAGAATTCCGCACTAGACATTTATCGGACTTTTAAGCAGGAAATTACCAAGAAAAGGATCTATGATAATACTCGGGATAGTTCTCTACTGTTTGAGGCCAGGAGGGGAGTATTGCGAACCAAGACATATCGGGTCAAATACAAAGGAGTAGACACGGTTTGCATTGCGTGTGGAGAGGAAGAAGAAACAGCCGAACACTTGATAATGTTCTGTAAAGGGCTTCACCCTATAGTTCAGGATGATGGCACAGTTTTTCAAAGCACTGGGGTTTAGGGACAGGGAGGGCAAAATAGACTTTAAGCGGGTAGACTTAACTAGAAGGAAGTTATCGGATTGGTGGCTAAAGTCAAGGCACGAATGAAAATTAAACCCTCCACTGCAAAGCACGAATCCTCAACCTCACTATATAGAGGAAAAAGAGTCTAGTTTTTGGTTCATTAGGCGTTATGGCTTGGTGGCGCGAGCCACCACCCGTTCTAAAGTGTACAGCCATATCCATCCATCCATCCATCCATCCATCCATCCATCCATCCATCCATCCATCCATCCATCCATCCATCCATCCGTCCGTACGTCCGTCCGTCCGTCCGTCCGTCCGTCCATCCATCCATCCATCCATCCATCCATCCATCCATCCATCCATCCATCCATCCATCCATCCATCCATCCATCCATCCATCCATCCATCCATCCATCCAGAGAAGGTGGAGCGTTGAGTGAAGGGACGTTCTAGAATACGGGCCATAGTATAGAACGACCTTGTTTCCTCCACGCTTTTCACGTAGCGTGCCGGCTGGGCATGCGCTCTCCTACCTTTCCTTTCTCCGTGACTGGTAGTGTCAGAACCTCGCGCCGCCTTGTGGTGGACCCTAGAAGCGGTTGCGGCGAAGCAAGGACAATGAGAAAGTGGGCGACGCAGCAGGCATATAAAAATAGAGGAGGTGCTGGCCCGTGCTGGCTGGAACGGTGCGGGTGGCGTTCTGTGGTGCTGGTATAAAGGCGCCCCTGGCTGGGTTATGTGTGTGTCAGCGCTTCCTCTATTTCGGTGTTGTGCGGCAGTTGTATTATTGCGATATTATTCCTTGCGAATATGGTGATGCGTGAGGGCTGACTGTTTTGTCTGGACGTTAGTTCTGAATGCGTGGTGTGCTCTGACGCGCTTTAGTGAACGCTGTAACACGGTATTTGCTGCATGTAGTGGCGTGGGTACTTGCTGCATGTTGTCGCGCTGCACTGTATTTGATCCAGATTAGTTTAGACCGTGTAGCGGTGACTAGAGAGTTTTAGTCTGTCCGGCACTCCGGTACGTTTATGCGTATACCGGCTTGCCGGAGGGCGTCAAGCCGGATAGCGTTGAAACGAGCTTTTTGCACTAGAGGATTTTAGTCTGTCCAGCCCTTCGGTACGTTTATCCGTATACTGGGTTGCCGGAGGGCGTCAAGCTGGATAGCGTTGAAATTATCTTTTTGCACTAGAGGATTTTAGTCTGTCCGGCACTCCGGTACGTTTATGCGTATACCGGGTTGCCGGAGGGCGTCAAGCCGGATAGCATTGAAACGAGCTTTTTGCACTAGAGGATTTTAGTCTGTCCGGTACTCCGGTACGTTTATGCGTATACCGGGTTGTCGGAGGGCGTCAAGCCGGATAGTGCTGAAACGAGCATTTTGCACTAGAGGATTCTAATCTGTCCAGCACTCCGGTACGTTTATGCGTATACCGGGTTGCCGGAGGGCGTCAAGCCGGATAGCGTTGAAACGAGCTTTTTGCCCTAGAGGATTTTAGTCTGTCCGGCACTCCGGTACGTTTATGCGTATACCGGGTTGCCGGAGGGCGTCAAGCCGGATAGCGTTGAAACGAGCTTTTTTGCACTGTGAGAATCGAGAGCGCCCCCCTACCAGGCGCCTCGTTCCCCAGCTGCCGCGTGCGCGCTGACCGCGTAGCCCGGGCGCGTATAATCACCGGCATTCGGTGCCACGGCGCCTCTTGGTCTGGGCGAGTCCAGCCTCGGCTCCGTCCCGCACTGACATGTCCGGGCACGCTACGCTGCGCGGACTTACGTCACAAAGCAGCGCCATTTCCCTTTGGGTGCGCATGACATCCTCCTCTCCTACGAGCTATGTTGCGCCCGACGATTCGCTCGTCGTGCAGATGCTCTCAGGCCTCCCCGAGAGATTGACGCGCTGCCTAGCAGGCGGCTTCTCGTTCGTGTGTTCGACTTCGGCCCTTGTGCGGGAGTCGTCGCGCAGTAGGCAAGAGTACTTGCTCGGACTTGCGGAGTTCCTTATACGGCCTGCAAGCCCGTGAGTGTCGCACTGTTCTGCATCTTGGGTTAAAAAAAAATCCGTTGTTGTTATCCTGCCTCTTGCGTGCTTTCTGCGCCATGCCGGAGAAATCGACGAACCTGGCCGCAGCGTCTTCGCGCGCGGCGGCAGTGGAGGACGTCGCATCCCTACACGGTTGCGCTTAGTAGGTAAGCTTAGTGCAAACCTATTTCCACAACTAATACTGGTTTTCCCCAAGAAATTTTGATCGTGCTCAACAACTTCGTCGCTTCTGCGCTGTACATCATCGAGTCTGGCACAGATGCCCTGACCGCGATCACAAGTGTCTGTGTGACACCGGTGGTATGAATATCACATTATTTCCACTACTCGCACAGGTAGTCCAAGTAGCATAGAGAAAAAAAGCTGTGACTGCGATATCTCCTGTCGGGGATCACACGTGAATGCTTTTACCAAAATAAACCGTTCAGTTCTTTACACTTTTCTGGCCTCTACTTCTTGGGCTGCTACTTAAATGACAATGCAAGAAAAAAGCAGTCTTCTAAATGCAACACACTTACGCAGAAACGGTGCATCATACTTAGGCAAGTCCCTAGAAAAGAGTCAACTTGTGCAAAGAAGCCCATGTACATGTTCGGTCTTGCAAACAAGCTTATTGCTCATGCTTTTAGCAAATTTTGTGTATAGGGCTTTGCTTACATGAGCCGTAGTGGATTACCGCATTATACATATATTGTATGATTGGTGTGTCAAGTGGTCACCTGTAAATTGCGATCTGCATAAAAAGCGAGTGCTTTGCCTTTAGCACAACTTTGGCATGCTCACTTTTTGCTTAACACCTAAATCCAAACCTCATCGTACATTGAAGGTGTCATCATTATCAGCCTGACTACACCCACTGCAGGGCAAAGGCATCTCCCATGATTTGCCAATCAAACCGGTCTTGGGCTTTTCGTTGCTATTTTATACCTGCAAAATTTTTAATCTCATTGACCCACCTAACTTCCTGTCTCCTTTTCGTGCGTTTGCATCCTCTGGTGATCCTGTCAGTTTTTCTTAATGACCAGCAGTTATCCTGCCTATGTGCAATGTGCCTGGCCCATGTCCATTTCTTCTTCTTAATGACAACTATGATATCTTGAACCCTGGTTTGTTCGCTGACGCACTCTGCTCTCTTCTTGTCTTTTAAAGTTACACTTATCATTTTCTTTTCCTTCGCTCACTGGGTCATCCACAATTTAAGCTCAACCCTCTTTGTAAGATTCTAGGTTTCTGCTCCGTAGGTAAATACTGGCGAGATGCAGTTGCTATATACCTTTCTCTTGAGGGTTAGTGGCAGATTACCATTCATGATTAGAGGATGCTTGCTGAATGTGATCAACCCCATCGTTATTCTTCTAGTTACTTCACTCTCATGGTTTGGCTCATGGTTACTACCTGTTGTAAGTAGACATGTTCCTTTACAACTTCCAGCTTGTCTCCACCTATCTCAAAGTGCTGTTTTCTGCCGAGGCTGTAGCACGTTACTTAAGTTTTGTGCACATTCATTTTCGGACCTACTTTTCTGCTTTCCATGTTCAGTTCTGTAATAGTGGGCTCTAATTCATCTCCTGAGCCACTCATCGAGGCAATGTCATCAGCGAATCGCAGGTTACTAAGATACTTTCCATTAACTCATATTCCTAACTCTTTCCAATCTAGCGTCCTGAAAACCTCCTGTAAACGCGAGATTAATAGCCCCGAAGAGGTTGCATCAACCTGCCTTACACCCTTCTTTATTGGGATTCTTCCGCTTTCTTTATGCTGGCTGTGCATCTACTTTAGATTTCTTCCAGTATGTTTATGTAGCTTTCTTCGATGCCCTGATTCAGTAGTGCCTGCATTACTGCTGATGTCTTGACTGAGGCAAGCACCTTCTCGCACTCTATGAAGGCTATGTATAGTTGCCAATTGTACGTGAAGGTGTTTGATATGTTTATAACACGCGATAACGTTAACTATATGGTACATTCTACCGTGCTGTTAAATGAGGCACACTTCGGTTGGTGCATCTTCATTTCATGATCTAGCAGTAATTTATTTTGGTCGAGAAATATCAGTTATGGTCTTGTTGCTTTTTCCCACTTCATAACGCAAATTATTTAATAAAAGATCACATCTCATACATTATTATAAGGACCAGGGAAGTAGAGCGCTTTGACACTTTATCATGCACTACCATATTGCAATGTTCAGCTGCAGCTCAACGACCACTGCTTGGCATATTTAATACATAATAAATTCTATTGTTGCAAAATTTATCTGTGTAAACTTTTGGTTGTGAAAACATGCTCAGACGATCGACAACAGCTGCTCCATTAGTTTTTAAAAAGCATCCAAATGGTACTTCATGGCTACTGATTAGAGCACAGCGTAATAGTATTTGTATAAAATATGTGGCCAATAGGTACTAAACAACAGCTGCGGCACTTTAAGCAGGTTATTCACAGTTAAATAAAAGCTGGGAGCACTTGATCACAGCACTGTTGGGAGTCTGTCACCATGCATAGATCTTTTGTACTTGCATAAGTTTCTGTGCTTGCAGGCTCATGCACAGCAGGGCAGAAGGAACCTACGTTGCTCTCCATTAAAATCATAATCATAAAATTCTATTTACCTCTTGAAGCCATACATTTCAACTAGGAATTTTGTTTGGTTAGAGTTATTTGAGGAGGTAAAAGTATTTATGATTTTTAGATGCTATAACACCCCCTGAGGAGGCTTTGGTGGTCAAAAAGAAAATGCTTTCTTAGCAGAAAAACCAAGGCAAGGCTTCCCTTGATTGTGATTAAAAAAAACCTGTGCTAGTCTTTAGCAATTGAGTTTTAATTCGCTTCATTAACACCTAGGAAGGTCAACTGTTTTGCTAGGTCTTAGGCTCTTTTGCTGGCCTCGGAACAATGATATACTAAGCTCTAGTTTTACTGTTTATATAACTTATTTTCTATCCATTTATAGCAAACTACTAATACCTGAACAATAAATCCCTAAAAATTCAAATACTTCTGAAGTCAAGATGGTCACAAATCATTCAAAGTTTTTTTAGAATGTCAGGATGATGTCATAACATATTGAACTTCACTGTAATGAATACAATATTTTTACTCTGATTGAACACATGCTGTTTCAGTTGCCTAGCAATTGCACAAATTATCTAATGACAAACGCCTCAACTTAGTAAACACAAAACTTGTATATAGTGATGTCATAGTGACCGTGCCACCAAGCCCACTTGTCACTGGGCTCGGTGGCACGGTTACTATGACACGAACTCACCGCTCACCATTATTGTTTGCGCAGCTACTCGTCGCGGCCTTCTGCCACCGTGGTGCCGTCATAAGAGTTTCCAGGACAACGACTGCTACCAAAGCTTACTGCCTTTACGGTGCCATGGCTGCTCCACTGTCGTCTTTCCGGGAGGCTCTGTCTGCGCGGCCTGTCAGTGATAGCCTGAGTCTTCATCCATGGGATCCTGTGTCCGGCCCTCGACTTCCGTTCGACAACATTGCTGGTTGGTGGCTACGCCCCTCAAGGACCACGTTTGCAGGCCTCAGCCCTGCGTCTGATCCTGAGCAACAACGACAGTGTCCGGCTCTTGCTGCCTCGGGTGTGCAGCCACCCTCGCCGATACGCATGTGGCGCCCAGGACCACACACCCTCAACTTTTCCGCACGTGACAGCACCCATAAAGAGCACCGTGACATCATCGCTGCTTTCAGTGGGCTCGGTGGCACGGTAACCATGACACCAACTCAACGCACACTACTGTTCTTTGCACAGGTAACAAATCGTTTTTCCTTCTTTACTAGACCCACAAGTTACCGTGGTCTCTTAGTGCTGCCGGGCCCACACGGAGCATTTGCTATTCTTTGCGATTGTGTGAATATCACTCAGTCTCTTGATACAGTGTGGCGATGTCGAGCTAAACTCGGGACCTGCCACTCGTGCCTCTGCTGATGATGAACACTGATGTGTTGGCAGCTTTGCGCGAACTAAAAAGCGGCCAGTCAATACTACTCGACGCAATAAAAAGTCTTCGAGAAAAACAGGCTGATAACCATAAAATGCTCAATGACATAAAAGAGAGACTTAAGAAAATTGAAGGGGAGTGCCAATTCCTGACGGAAATCACAGCTGATATAAAGAGTGTGCAGGAGCTTGCAGAGGCAAACGCGCGTCAAATTGAAAAAATAACTGCGCGCACAGATGACGCAGAAGACAGAGCAAGTCGAAATAACTTGGTGTTCTACGGGATGGATGATGATTCAAACGAGAATTGGGCAAAAACCGAGGAAAAAATTATCAGGTTTTCAAGCAATCACCTGAAATAACTATTTCCCCGAGAGACATAGAACGCGCACATAAGCTTGGAACTTATTCACCTAAGAAAACTAGACCAATTTTGGTAATGTTCACTCATTTTAATGATAAAGAAAAAGTGCTTCTTTTTAGCAGAGATAGCAAACACCCAATCAATAATGTTGCACAAGATTTCTGTCCAGCTACTCTACTAGCCAAAAAAAACTGGTCGAATTAAAAAAAAACACAAAAATTTTTACAGCAGCCTTCATCACAAGCTTGTAGCTGGGAAGAACACCTACGTGTATGACCCAGTTGGGCAACAGGTAATTCTTTACGCCCCGTAGCAGTGAGCCAGTGGTCGCGCTAATAATGCTAAGGACTACTTTTTGTTTCTTTTTACTAACATCAGGAGCGTATTATCAAAGCGTGATATCTTAGCCAGCCTAATTGATTCTTCCGATTAAAACGTTATAGTACTAACTGAAACGTGGCTCAACTCTTCAATCATTAGCGTCGAACTATTTCCTGCTCATCCTGATATAAGTGTCTTTCGTACTGACCGTGACAGCCGGCTTGGAGGTGGCGTGCTCATTGCTACTCACAGAGGCCTTAGCTGCTTTCGCATCAGTACACCTACCTCACTTGAAACGGTGTTGGTGTGTAAAACACGTAATCACGTAATCCGCACGTAGTCTTAGGAGCATGCTATCGCCCACCAGATTTTGACAGCACTTTCATTCCCATCTTTCATGGCGCACTAGAATCCCTGAAGACTCAATTTCCTAATGCCACAGTTGTCTTATTCGGCGACTTTAATTTTCCGAACATAGGTTGGTCTGATCTCGTCTTCGTCACATTGAAACAAAATTTATTTATTTATTTATTTGCAATACTGTCGACTCCAATGTTGGAGTCATTACAGAGGGCACATTGCAGGTAGTATACATTCATGAAGAACAAACAATAACATTCCAACTGACATACGGGATTCCTTACATTACTGGTGAAAAAAAACAAGATACAAGGAATAATGAATTATCCGCATATTTAAAAACATGAAGATAATCGCACCAAAATGTGTTATACTATGTTATAAGAATATGTAGATATGTAGCGCATCTTTATTATCGGCACAACCATCATCACCAGCAAGCGCATCCGGCAAACCATTCCACATTTTATTTGCGTGAGGAAAAAAAAGAGAATGAAACGAGAAACATCAATTTGAAATGCACCACATTTTTCGGTTCACATGATATCAGAGATCAGGACAAATGACGGTGACCGAATCAACAATATGCGCAGTTTTCTAGCAGGAAACTCAGCAAACTGCTGACTTGCGCATACCAAGCCAGGTATTTGAGCGATGGATTGAATGAATAAAAAGAAAAAAAAAACAGACGGATACGAAAACATAGGCCTCACCCAGTACTTTCTGGCCTGCTACAGTGTGCCGTGCAAAAAAGAAAAAGAAAAGAGGACAATAGCAAAGGTATGTGAAGCATTGAAGCACTACTGTAGATTACGCATGGTTTCTAACACTGCGGTGAATGTGGATAGTGTGTCGGCATTAGTAGCATTTACATTCAGTTTATTCCATTCGCGTATTGTTAGTGGGAAAAACGATTTTCCAAAGACGTCACTGTTTGAGGAATATTCTTGCAGACTGTATTTGTGCTTATGACGAGTAGGGCGGGACTGTGAAAATGTGACGTACTTAGACACATCTACCTTGTAGTGGCCATGTAACAACTGGTACAAGAACCTCAGGCGTGCCTCTTTTGCCCTAGTAGCTAGTTTTTCAATGCCAGAAGAAGCCACAAGGTTAGTGGGAGAATCTGTACGTTTCAACTTGTTGTGTACAAACCGTATGGCTTTGCGTTGTACTGCCTCTAATTTACTAATACCACTTAGCGTATAAGGAAACCAAACTACGTTGGCATATTCTAATACTGGTCTTACGAACATGGTATAGGCCAAGAGTTTTGCGGGCGCTGGTGCAATTCTAAGTCGTCTTTTTAGGTAGAAAAGTTTACGCAGTGCGGCCACAGTGACGTTAGCTATGTGTGTATCCCATCTCAGGTCAGACGTTAATGTAATGCCTAAGTACTTATGCTGCACAACATTAGTCAGTGGTGAACCATGAATGGTGTAAATGAATTGCGATGGATTCTGCTTACGTGTTACCGTCATAGCTGCGGATTTTTTCACATTGATGGACATTTGCCACTTAGCGCACCAATCTGCTAGCTTGGTTAGACATTCATTGAGATTAATGTGGTCTGTGTAGCTGGTTACCTCCTTATAAATAATGCAGTCATCTGCAAACAGTTTGATATTACAGTCAATGTTTGACGTGAGGTCATTTATGAAATTTAAAAATAATAGTGGTCCCAAGACGGAACCTTGAGGGACCCCAGAAGTTACGGGAACTATGTTTGATATATGACCTTCATACTGCACGAACTGTGAGCGATTTGTTAAGAAATTTTCTATCCAAGAAAACAATAACCCCTCTCCTATCGCACTTTTCAGTTTAATTAGTAACTTTCTGTGACATACGCAATCGAAAGCTTTAGAGAAATCAAGTAAAATTATGTCTGTTTGGCCACGATTATTTATGATAGAAGCTAGATCATGAACTACCTCCGTTAGCTGCGTAACGTTGGACAGGCCACTACGAAATCCGTGTTGATTAGGAGACAAAAATTTTATTTTCTCGAGAAAAACAGTTATGTGTTTGAGGATGATATGCTCTAGTAGCTTACATGAAATGCTAGTGAGGGATATCGGCCGGTAATTTGAAACCAATGACTGTTCTCCTGATTTATGAATAGGTATTATTTTTGCAATCTTCCAGTCATCTGGAAGCTGGGATGAAGTAAGCGACTTTCGAAAGATTAACCCAAGAAACTTGCTACACCATTCCGCGTACCTCTTAAGGAACTCGTTAGGAATATCATCTGGACCACTCGATTTTTTAGGATCTAAGTTAAGAAGCAAGTTCAGTATTCCTGTATCTGTGACTTCTAGGTGATCGATGCTTGGTGAATCAAGGGATAATACTGGAGGAGTGGCACCGTTATCAGTCGTGAACACTGATTGGGAAAAAATGTTGTATTCGTTAGCCTTTTCCGTTCTTTCCCCTGAATCCGTGTGCGACTGTGTGTTATTGCTAGTGCGAAGGTATATCCAAAATTTGCTTGGATTGCTTTTAATAAAGCTTGGAAGTGTAACACTAAAATAATATTGTCTGGCAGTTTTCTTTTTTTGCTTAAACTCTGATTTTGCACACTGTAGCTTCTGTTGAATGGATGATTTACACTTATGGTTTTTCGCAGCCACACGCAACCTTTTTAATCTACGCTTGGCCTGGATAACCTCACGTGTTATCCAAGGATTATTTTCTGGAGCTTTCTTGTGTTTCTTTGGTATGAAGTTAGTGACACAGTACATAACAGTAGATTTGAAACTTAGCCAAAGTAGATTAGTATCACTGGATGCGTCAAAAGCTAGCTGCAAAAAGTTTTCGAACTCATGTGCGAGATGGGTTAATACGCTGCTATCGTCAGCTTTTTTGAAATCAATTACAGTTGATCCATACTGCTCACATGCAATACTGGAGTCAAGCGGCAGCAAGCATATGACTATGTGATGGTCTGATATGCCGTCAACTACGTCAATGCGAACACGGTCTTCCGGGAAGTGCTGACTAATCAGTATCAGATCTAATAAGCTCTCGGCAGTGTTCTGTAAGCGGGTTGGAGATAACACGATTTGCTGAAGGCTAAAGTTCAACATGAAGTTTATAAGAGCGTCCGAGGCAGATGATGTGTGGTTTAGCGTAGTCCAGTCAATGTCTGGGAGAATAAAATCTCCCATAAGCAGGACACGAGAGTTGCGAACATGACGCTGCATGAAGTCATGAACTGCAGTTATGCATTCGTGTCCGGATGCCGGACCTCGATAAACGCATCCAACGAATATAGAAGTGCTATCGCAAAAAATCCGGCAGAAAATTGCCTCAGCATCTGTTACAGCTGGAAGCGATACATATGAATGGCATTTCTTTATGAATAGAGCGTATTCAAAGCAACATTGTCTATACATGTTTAACATTTTCCCTAACTCAAATTGTTAATGCAACAACAAGGCAATCCAAAAATTCTGCCAATATACTTGTTCTCGTATTAACCCCCCATACTGAGAGAATCACCTCCGTTTCATACCTCGATGGAATCAGTGATCATAAGGTCATTCATGGTTTTTTTTCAATGCAAACTGAACCGGCCCACGAAAACAAGCAAAAAGCTCACTTTATACGATAAGGGCGACTATATCAGCTTCAATGAAGAATTAAATATATTCTGGAAATTATTATTCAAAGATTTCAATGAAAGATCTGTTACAACAAATTGGTTAATATTTAAATCCATAATGCATAAGCTGATCAGTACCTACATCCCAGCCATCGAAATTCGCGAACATAGCACTTCCAGCTGGTTTAATCTTGAACTTAAAAGGCTTAAAAACAAGAAAAAGCGACAATTTCGCTCAGAAAAAAGCACCAACAATGCTGTGGCGTGGCAAAACTATCAGGCCACAGCAAAAATGTTCTGCTCTGCTGTAGATAAAGCGAAACGACTCTTCAATAAAACAACCTTGCCCAATTTACTCCACACTAACCTCAAAGAGTTTTGGAAGGTGATTAACCCATGACACGAAAACAAATCTATATTCATATTGGATGATACTCGACAGCCTATCACCTAAAACAAAGTAGCTTAAGCACTAAACCTTACTTTTTCTTCTGTATTTACCAGAGAACCAATTGATAACCTCCCTGATGTATCTCCTCTCAACTACCCTGCCATGGCCGATGTCATTTTCTCACCTCAAGGCATCCAGAAAATAATCGAATCGTTAAAACATACTTCATCCTGCGGCATCGATGACATCAATGCTAAGGTGCTCAAGAACACCAAAGAAATCACCGGTGTTTTTTTTTCTCATATGTTTCAGCAATCACTCTCATCCAGCACTGTTCCTCATGATTAGAAAGTGGGTAAGATTGTTCCAGTTCCAAAACCAGATTCATCTAGTTACTGACCCATATCCCTAACCAGCATCTGTTAAAAAATAATGGAACATATAATTCATTCTGAAATTGCTAAATTCCTCGTCTCAGTTAAGTTTTTTCACCCTAACCAACATGGATTCCAAAAAAGACTCTCATGCAATACTCAGCTTGCATTATTCATCCACGACTTAAGCGCAAGTGAAGACCTTAACATACCAGTTGACGCCATCTTTATAGATTTCGAGAAAGCCTTTGACAATGCTCCCCACAACCGCCTTCTACTAAATCTCTCTCATTTAAATCTTAACCAACTTGACTACAGTTGGATTAAAGACTTTCTCACTAACCATCAGCAATTTGTAGAAGCAAATGATACGTCTTCATCCCTTTCTAACTTCATTCACGGTGTACCACAGGGAACAGTTCTGGGCCCTCTCCTCTTCTTAATTTACATAAATGACTTACCCGATAATATTTCATCTAACACCCCCTCCTGCTTGAACTACAGCCAACCTTGATACCTTCTTCCCTCAGGCAGCCAGGGACTGGAACATTCTTCTCTCAAGTGTCGTCGACCATTCCAACACAGATACATTTAGGAATGTCATAGAACCATTGTTTTACCAAATCTTTATTGTTCGCCCACTCCCTCAGGCAAAGCCTTCTCTTGAGGGCCTTTGAGGTATAATAAATAAATAAATTCAAATGTGGTGTTTTATTGCATCCCATGAAGAGCGTAACATCATTCAGTAAAAGCATTGCTGGTGATCTCCATAGTCATAGAACTAATTTATTTAAATAATTAGTATTGAGGTTTCACTTTGTTTCATGTACATATAGTGGCACGATATTTATCCTCTTTATGCCTGTGCATTTGATTAATGACATTGAACAACCCGGAAGTCATAATAATATTGCTCGTCTTTGTCATATTTCACTCCGACTTAGCATTGTTGATTGATTGATTTGTGTGGTTTAACGTCCCGAAACCATTATATGTATATGAGAGACGACGTAGTGGTGGGCTCCGGAAATTTCGACCACCTGTGGTTCTTTAACGTGCACCAAAATCAGAGTTTACGGGCCTACACTATTTCTGCCTCCATCGAAAATGCAGCCGCCACAACCGGGATTTGATCCCGCGTCCTGCGGATCAGCAGCCGCGTTATTTAGCCACTAGACCACCATGGCGGGGAACTTAGCATTGTGTCCGATGCTAGATGCCAAAAGAGATTAATATGTCACATCTCCCATTCACCACGAAGAGGTTTCTTCTTAAGCTATTGTTTAAGGTAGTGGCATTATTCAGCATTTTGCTGTAGAGCTAATGAGAAATACTGTTTGTACAGGACGCCATACCATCAGTCGCTTATAAATGCTTTTTTGGTCTACACATGTAGCTTTAAAAATCATCAGTGTAAATGCGGCTGTGTTTATTTAAATATGGAGCAGTGCATTAAAAGAAAGAAAGCCTGTGTTCTGACCCTAAGGTAAAGGGAAATGGTGCAGTGTAGTCAGGGGTGGATTCAGCCAATCATATTATGGGGAGTGGGTTGCTTAAAGTAGCACCGCAAAGAGGGGCGTGGTCATTACTTTTTCATTCTTTTACTAGCTCAAAAACTCTAGTATAACATAGATAGTATTATGTGTGTTTAAAGGAATCCCACTAATTTGTCCTAATTGTTGATAACAGGTGCAAGGCAAGCACTTAAGATAGGCGGAGCGGGTACTGACAGGCTATGGGGGGGGGGGGAGTAGATCACCTCTAGTGCCCCTCTTCTAGATCTGCCACTGCATGCAGTTCTGCACGAGATCACAGGATTGATTCCGAACCTCAAGAGTCACATGATAGTTGTAATATGTACTACTGCCCTAGTTTCATGCACTCAGAGAGATTATGAGGTCAAAATAATTAAGCTTTCACTTGAAACAGTGCGTCTTATAACCAGATTTTGGTTTGGCGACATGAAACCGTCGAACTTAATTTTATTAATTCTTCTCTAAACCAGGATATATGTACAGTGCTTGCGAAATTCTGCTCCCACGTTTTTCATCTGAATGTCTGGTTCATCACAGAATTTATGGCGATATTTAGCAGTGTGATTTTTTAAGGCCTTCCCTAATGCCATGATCTTTTTTTTCACATTTGTTGAAGACAAGTTCACCACGGAACATTTACTGCATGGGAGGATGTTTGAAACAGTTGGTTATGTGTTCAAGTTGGCTCACACACATGCCTTTTGCCAATCAACAAAATTTCATCTTCATTAGGCAAAGTAATTTTATATAATTGTGTAGCAGTAATGTGGCTATACTGTCAAACAAATATTGTTGAGGACAAATAGAAGTCTTTAATAAAAGTTACTGACAAGAAAATGTAAAGTTAGGCGCTTTCATAATCATATGGCGGTTTTGGGACGTTAAACCCCACATATCATCGAAAATGATATAGTAACCTTGCCTGGAAAAGTGGCTTGCTATTTACTAAACACCTCAAGGATCAATAGGAATTCTGTGTAATTAGAGACAAGTATAAATCTAGAAAAAAGTGCATCTTAAGACCAAACGAGGGAGCAGATAAACTATACTCTCACTGAGCATTTTTATTAAATATCCTATCCAAGATTGCAGCAAAATAAGCACCTGCAAACATATGCGCTAGTAATAACAACAGAATGCTCAGCTTGAGATTTTTGATGCAGGAAAAATGAAGGAATTATGAAAACGACCACATGTTGGATGATGAAGCCAAGACAATGCTTTATTAGCAGTTTTTAAAATGCTTAACTTGTGGTTCTTTTCAAAAATGTGCCTGACTTAGCTTCTTGGGCACTTGGCTGGAGTTAAAATTCATTTCCACCACTGTAACTTATCCTTCTTTGAGGTCCTTGGCAGCAAATACACCTACCTGTAACAGACATGGAAAATTACCCCGCCTCCAACTTTATTTTTTGTGTACAATTCAAGCAGCAGTCTATCTTTCCACTCCCAAATAAATGTGGCGGTGAGTAAGCTGTGCATGGATGAACTTCACTGCATGACTCGGGCTGCAATTCAAAACATAAACCCGCATAAGAAACTGTATTAAGTGTCCACTTTGTTCAGACTGCAGATATTTAAGAGAAATTGGTTGAAACACCAAAATATGACAGTGGGTGTGCTTTTATTGCTGTTAAGTACAATGCGGTAAAGTGATTTTGTGTCGAGAACACTCGCAGATGGAGCAGCTGAATGGGTGGCAAGCGTTTCTTGGTTGAGTGGGCTGTCACATTCGACAGGCCTCTTGTGCATCCCTGGCAATGCTTTGAAAAAAGCACATGCTAGGGCCTCCATTCCAATGTCAATTGTGAGTGGGCACTGTAAAATACAGAGCAAGCGCCCCCTTTTACTTTACAGAAGATGTTGAATATGTGCCAATGACCGAGTAAGCTCCCCCTCTCCTCCCGTAATTATTTTTTAACCTGTTCTCCACTACGAAATTCTGCAGCAGCAGTTCCTTGGAACCAAAGTTCTGAGAGTCCTTATATGCGCAATATTTTTTTAACACTTTTAAAGTGTGATGCCTCGAGGCTGCATTCTGAGTTGTCACAAATTGTCTGAACATTTGTAAAACATCTTTCTCGCCTGGTCATAACACCTGAAATTTCACACAAGGATTCTCATCGGGTCTGTAAAACAGTAAATGCGTATGTATTCAATACAGCATTTCATTAGAAACACAGGTGTGCATTTTTCATAAAGGCATTTTTATATTTAATTAGTGTCCAAGACCAAGCAAGGGCCCCCTTCAAGATCATCTTTCAGCGTCGAGGAAGTGATATCTCGGGATTTTACAGTAGTATTAAGTTAGAGGTAGTGCTTGGGCCTGTGTGCATCTCTCACATTGAAGTACTAAAAACCTGGACAACTTGTACCCGCACGCAAAGAGAAGAAACACAGCATACCAAATACGTTTGCTCTGTTTCAAGTTTTAATTCACCATGGCGAAACTCGCATGTCCATCAAACAAGCTATGCAAATGAGGGCAATCTTCAGCCATATGTAGCCTTTGAGCTTGTGAGGACACACTTCCCACGTTAGCTGCCATAGTCAGCATGACTATACACTGTCGTCCTTTATGAAAGGGAAAACGTGAGAACCTGGCCTGCGCTCAGCGGCGACTGGCTACAGCACCATTAACCTACAACTGAAGAAAATGTGCCCGCTTCTGTTTTTATCAGCACCTATGCAACGGCCATAATTTATTCTTTTGTTTGCCAATAGATGCCTTCAAAAGGCGATCTGCTTTGTTTAGCGGTTGTTTTGGTTGTTCCGATTCAGTTAGAAAATAATGCTAAGAGAGTACTGACACAAAAACTAGACATGTCATTTCTTCTGTTGCAATGAGTGGCTAATGACCCACTTAGCTTGATTGCAAACATTTTTTAAGGGAGCGCACAACAGTTAAATTGTTCAAACACATTTAAATAGTGCATTGCTCGGACGTATGAACGTCGCCTCACAAGGTACCACAGTGCTGCAGATTTGTGAGACTGCATTTTTTTTGCTTGTTTGAGAAAAGAAGTGCATTGACTCGTTTATATTTACATATAATGTGTGTCTGTTGCAATACATTGTCCTCTGTGTCACGCTTCCTATCCTTCATCCTTCTTAGATTATACGCATTAAGATGTGATACACATAACATCACCCCTACACTGACTTTCATTTCTCTTTGGGCCAGGTGAATGAGCTCGTCAGCTACTCTACATCATTCTTGTTAGTTTTTCCTTTGGGAGTTGAAGGGACACTAAACGGCGAAATAATTTTTCACATACTATTGAAGTATGATTTCATAACACCACTCTTACCACAGCACGACGCTTGGCAAGTGTGAAACCACGCAAAAATCGTCTCACCAAACACCAAGACATCATCATTTTGATGGCCTTTACTGGGTTCTACATAGCTTATAATCAATAAAAATGAGTATTGTCATCTGTGGGTGTCATAGACTTAGCATACGAAGTTTCAGAAAATATCACCGAGCCAATCGCAAAATTATGAAAAATACATCTAAAAACTTTTGACGTCACGCATGGACATTTCGGCACAACTTTGAATAATTAAACTTCAACCTTACTTTTCTCCGCTAATAATGAACTTAGGATAGTGAAACATATGGCATTGGCATTAGAGTTCTCAGATTGAAGTTTGCTAATCTAAACAAGGTCACTGTTTCTCTTCAGTAACCTTGTAATGCTTTTGTAAAATACACACAAGAAGCTTGTGAATGAAGTGCAAAGCTGCACAGCAAACTGGTGTTGGGAGTACGGAGTTTGTACACTGTGATTTAACCCATGTCGCATAGCTGCAGTGAAGGGAACCAAACTGCTCGAGACTACAGCAGCAGAGGCCTATAAATTCTCCAAAGTTTCCTTCTACAGTTTCAACCACATGGGTTCAATAGTGGCAAAACATGGCATTTATTCCACTTGTTCTTTACAACTCCATCATAAACAAAAACTAAGACATGCATTTTTTTGGTTTAAATGTTGTTTTTTGATTTTTCAGTGGATAAGTTGTCTTGAGGTAATACTGTTATTATTGAAAATACAATCATTGGAAGAATAGATTCAATAGCTCTGCTGCTAGCTTCCTTTATGACATGCATTCATAACAATCACATTCATTGGCAATTGTAAGAAGTTTCATCCTAGTAATAAATCTACCATGAATTAAAGTTTCAGCAAAATTAACTTCCTTGATATGACGGAATCTATTGAAACATTTTTTATTGCGAGGCATAAAAAAGACAAATGCTCCACCAACACGAGAAACATATAGCAGGCAACACCATTCAGAAAAGAAGAATGAACTGGGCAGAGCTAAGTGGAATTTTGAGGAGGAAGGATGTGCAGGAGAAGCGGACTCCACCCCCAGTCAAACCGAACAAAAAGAAAAAAAAGATCTTGGTTTGGTTTACAACGTTGTTCTTGCTGCTGACATGTTTGGCCAAATTTAATCGTCAGTGGTGAATTCTTGTGATGCGCATCATAATGGGGCTGTCTGGGAGTTCTTCCGTTTACAGCGAAATCAAAGGTTACGCTCTAGATAATGCCAACAAATAGCCAACTATATTACCTAGACTACACAAGCCACAATCTATAACACGGCAAAGAGGAATTATTCGTCAGACAGGCAAAGCGTCTAAGAAGCGTCTGTAGCGACAACGATCACTATGCTCACCAATTAAGCAAGCTAAAGAAGACATTTGGCGAAATCACCTGCACAATACTCTGCACAATATCCAAAAGGAAGCTTGAAAGTTAGGAAATCATCACTAGCTGAACATGTCCCATGGCACAGCCTAACCAGCCACTAGCCTTTGCAATCAAATACTGAAACGCACTTCCAAACTTAAATAGGTTCTTTCGCAAGTATTACCCAACATTACAAGCAAAATGAGGCGTTTTAGAGTGGCACTGTTTTATAAAACAGGAGAGCGGTCACGACACGTCAAGTGGTAATGACGGAACCAGGCTGAGTCTCTAGCCAACCAAACGTCGTCTTCTTTACCGACTGAGTCATACCCCCTGCCTTTCTGAGTAACACTCATCTTCACTACATTTTCCTCCGCTCCGTAAAGAGCCATCCTGGCGACTCATCGGCAGGAGACAATAGAGGGATGATAATACGGTATTAGGTGGTCTATGTGGACGGTCTCACGTCCACGGCATCGTTGATCATGGGGCTGCTCTAGCGGCTCGACGATGTAATGGACGGGTGAAGTTTGCTTACCCGCACGGTAAGGGCCGTCATACTTGTACGTCAGTTTCGTTGAGAGACCAGGCCTGGTTGAAGGAATGCGAAGCCAGACAAGATCATCTGATGCATAAGAAGCCGGAGGCGTCGGGCTATCGCAGTGGTGTTTCTGGCGTTGCTGTTCAGCACTTGTGAAGGAGCGGGCAAGCTGACGATACTCTTCCGCGTATTTAGCAGCTTGTGACATCGTCGTCTACTCAGCAACATCTGGGTGGGAAGGAAGGATGATGTCTAGCGTGCTAGAGGGCTCGCGACCATAAAGGAGGAAGTATGGAGAGAAACCAGTGGTTGTCTGGACAGCAGTATTATGCGCGTATGTTACAAAAGGGAGAATACTGTCCCAGTTGGTGTGATCGGTTGCGACGTACATTGACAGCATATCTCCTAATGTACGGTTGAATTGTTCTGTAATGCCATTGGTTTGAGGATGATACGCGGTGGTGGTGCGATGAATGACTTGGCATTCCTTGAGAAGCGATTTGACGGCGTCCGACAAAAAAACACGCCCTCGGTCACTCAGGAGTTCACGTGGTGCACCGTGACGTAAAATGATCTGATGCAATATAAAACGACCGACGTCACTGGCTGACGCAGAAGAAAGAGGTGAAGTTTCTGCGTAGCGCGTAAGGTGATCTATAGCGACGATTACCCAGCGATTTCCAGCCGATGTAATTGGAAGAGGTCCATACAGATCGATACTAACACGGTCAAACGGTCGGGCAGGGCAAGGTAAAGGTTGTAGTGGAGCTGGAGAACTTGGAGTGGGATTCTTCCGGCTTTGGCAAGCGAGACAGGAACGTACGTAACGACGAACGAAGCGATACATTCCACGCCAGTATTAGCGGTGGGACAGGCGGGTGTAGGTTTTTAACACTCCAGCATGGGCGCATTGTGGGTCGGCATGAAAGGAGGCGCATATGTCTGAGCGGAGACGACTGCGAATGACTAGGAGCCATTGGCGTCCTTCGGAGAGGTAATTCCGTCTGTATAGTAAACCATCTCTGATAACGAAGTGCTGTATTTGACGGCGCATACCTCCAGGGATATTTTGCGAGGGAGCTTGACTCAACAAGTTGATAAGTGAAGTGATCCGAGGATCTTTTCGTTGCTCCTGTAGCATATCGCTGACACTAAGTGAAGATACGTCGGGGGCAGGCGAAGACGGTGACTTGTCACTACATCGTAGAGGTGATCGGGACAAAGCGTCTGCGTCGAAATGTTTTCGGCCAGATCGGTAAACAACGTGAATGTCGTACTCTTGTAGCCGAAGCGCCCAACGGGCGAGCCGGCTGGTGGGATCTTCTAATGAGGAGAGCCAACATAACGCGTGATGATCTGTAACCACGCTGAATGGTCGCCGGCAAAGATAAGGTCGAAACTTCCCTATGGCCCATATGATGGCTAGACACTCTTTTCGGTGACTGAATAGTTGGCTTCTGCTTTTGTGAGTGCACGGCTGGCGTAAGAGACGACTTACTCATCAAATCCAGGTTTACGCTGGGCGAGCACAGCACCGAGGTCAACTCAGCTAGCATCCGTGTGTATTTCCGTCGGGGCAGGAGGATAAAAATGTCGCAGTATAGGAGGTGACGTAAGAAGGTGGCGGAGTGTGGCAAATGCATCATCACAAGCTGACGACCAACTAGAAAGGTCGTTGTTGCCGGCAAGAAGGTCAGTCAAGGGCGATATTATGGAGGCGAAGTTGCGAATAAAACGACGAAAATATGCACATAAACCGAGGAAGCTGCGAAGTTTCTTTAAGGTCTTCGGCTTAGGAAATTCGGCAACGGCCCGGACTTTCGTCGGATCTGGAAGAATGCCATCTCTAGATACAACATGGCCCAAAATTAGGAGTTTTCGAGCACCGAAGCAGCACTTCTTCAAGTTGAGCTCTAGACAGGCGGAGGTGAGGCAAGTAAGCACTGTCTCGAGCCACTGAAGATGCGTTGAAAAGTCACTTGAAAATATCACGACATCGTCTAAATAACACCGACATGTCTGCCATTTCAGGCCACAGAGTATGTTGTCGATCATGCGTTCGAAAGTGGCAGGCGCATTGCAGAGCCCGAATGGCATGACGTAAAATTTGTATAAGCCATCATGGGTAACAAAAGCCGTCTTGAGGCCATCAGCCTCAGCCATGGGAACCTGCCAATAACCTAAACGCAGATCTAGTGACGAGAAGAACTCCGCGCCTTGTAAGCAGTCAAGGGCATCGTCTATGCGAGATAGCGGGTAAACATCTTTGCGCGTGATCTTATTCAACCGGCGGTAGTCGACGCAGAATCTTATTGAGCCATCATTTTTCTTGACTAGAACAACTGGGGTAGCCCACAGGCTGTTAGAGGGCTCAATAACGCCTCGCTTCAACATGTCGTCAACTTGTTCCGCGATTATACGATGCTCAGATGCCGATACCCGATACGGACGCTGACGTAAAGGAGCGTGAAGGCCAGTGTCGATTTCGTGAGATACTGTGGAATCACGGCCCAAAGTCAGTTGCTGGTGGTCGAAGCTGGCGCGGAAGCGCTCGAGGAGGGCGATGATGTCGGTGCGCTGCTGGGCCGTAAGGTTAGTGTCGATGCAGCGCGAAATTGCGTCGGTGAATGATGGGCAAGAGGATGACGCGCAGCAATCAACAGCGTCAATAGGTAGCGTAGCCGAGTGGTCAGGAACTACACGTGCACTCGAGGGTTCAATGTCATCGGCAAAGCCCAAGTACTCTGCGCACAGTAACATGGAAGGCGTGGGAAACGGATTATGAAACATAAATTGCACTTGATGCATCGTGAACATTCATAACAGCGAAAGGAATCAAGAAGCACTTGCGGAGAACAGCGGTTTCAGAAGGCGTAAAAAGAACAGTTGAGCCACTAGAGACGTCACAGGAAAGCGTAACTAGGGCGGATGAGAACGAGGGTATCGAAGTGTCGGTGGCAATGAAAACGTTTGCAAGAGAAAGGGACGAGTTGAGTGAAACAGCGTCGCATAACGGCGCGAACTCCACTTCGGCGCGAGCACAGTCGATGACGGCATGATGAGTGCAGAGAAAGTCCCAGCCTAATATAATGTCGTGGGAACACTGCGGGAGCACGACAAAGTCGACGACATAAATATCGTCAGCAATAGTGACACATGCTGTGCATGCAGCAAAAGGGCGAATTCGTTGCTCAAAACGAAGTCGTGAAGAGGCACTGTGACTTTATTTAGTCGACGGCAAAGTTTTCCAGTCATTATAGACACTGGGGCGCCAGTATCGACCAATGAAAAAACGGGTATACCTTCAACGGAGACAGCAACGACGTTGGACGGCGAAAAACAAGGTCTTGTGGAGTTCGAAAGATCCGCAGTTCATGCCCCCGGAACTGTGGCTCCTAGTTTTGCTCATGGACAGGGCGAGGTCGACGTAGCATAGGGGAAAGGGAACGGCGTTGAGGTGAAGGCGACCGGTGCCTGTTGAAGTTCCGGCGAGGTGAAAACGTATCCATGGTCGCAGTCTCGCCAGATACAGCAGGCTCTGGTCGTTATGGGAAATCATAATTGTTGGGCCTGACGTCATCACGCAGGAAAAAGTCACGCCGTCGACAAAATCTTGCTACGTGACCCGCAATTACACAGGTGAAGCATATGGGGCGGTTGTCTTGAGTGCGCCAAGGGTTCTGAAAGCACGGAGGTGGTGGCTGGGCGAAAGGACGGGCAGCCTGGTACATAGGCTCAGTCGGTACGACAAAGTGGCACGTGGACGTAGGCATTCGAGATAAAGAAACGTGGCCGTTCACGACAGGCGGACGTCGGGTTCCATTGAGTGCTTCGGCATAGGTCAATGGAGCAGCAGCAGGTGGTGCGTGAGCTGTTGGTAGCGCCTCGGACACTTGCTCCTGGACTACTCGCTGTATTGATGGTGCTAATGTAGATGGGGCACCTTTGGAGGTATAAGACACGAAGGACAACTGGCGTGCGACCTCCTCTTGTACAAATTGCTTGATCTCGAGAAGCAAAGTGGTGTGGTCTATAGCAGTGCCAGCCGACGTTAAAGCGGAGATTGTTGCACATGGCGCGCTGGCACGACGAGTGATGTCACGCTGTTTCCAGAGCTCATCATAGCTCTGACAAAGTTGGATCACTTCCGCTACCGTTTGTGGGCTTTTGGTGACAAGCATCTTAAATGCGTCGTCAGTCACGCCTTTCAAGATGTGTTTGATCCTTTCGGCTTCTGTCATAGCCGAGTTGAATCGCCGGCAAAGGTCGACCACATCTTCGATATAACTGGTGTAATTCTCACTATTCTGCTGAGCCCTAGTACGCAAGCGCTGTTCGGCCCGTAGTTTGCGAAGCGCTGGACGGCCAAACAAGTCCCCGAACGCCGTTCGGAAGGCCGACCAGGTGGGGAGGTTTCTCTCGTGATTACGGTACCACAGACTGGCAACGTCGGTGAAATAAAATTGGACGACAGTAAGCTTTTGTGCATCGTCCCACTTGTGCTTGCTGACCTGGTCGTATTCGTCGAGCCAGTCTTCCACGTCTTTGTCATTGGTTCCACTGAAGGTAGGCGGATCGCGTTGCCGAAAGGAGCCGAGACAGACAGGAGGTGCAGTAGTTGGAGCCAAGGCGGCCGCCTGCTGATCGTCGCCCGTGGACATTGTAGCAACTGGAGGCAACGTACGGTTTCGCAATTCCATGATTAGGCGTTACCCAGCACTCTCCACCAATTAAAATGAGGCGTTTTAGAGTGGCACTCTTTTATAAAACAGGAGAGCGGTCACGACACGTCAAGTGGTAATGGCGGAACCAGTCTGAGTCCCTATTTGTTTTGTTTTGTTTTGTTTCCCTGGGAGGCTGGCTCATACCCACTCAGGGGGATTGGCCAAGAAAGTGTAGTGCAGTTTTTCTGTAATCATTTTAACAATGAGCCCCTTTTGTTTTGTTTTGTTTCCCTGGGAGGCTGACTCCTACCCACTCAGGGGGATTGGCCAAGAAAGTGTAGTGCAGTTTTTCTGTAATCATTTTAACAATGTTTAATGAATTGGTATTATAATGAGATTAATGTAAAAATAAAAGCAACATAAAAAGAGCAAACGAAAAAAAAAAGAATCAATTTGAGCAATTTTGAGATTTGAGGTGTTATGATTAGCACTCAGCTGCGTTCACTTCACTCTGCCCTGGGGAGTAATAAATAATTTTTTTTTGATTGAAGATCACAATGGTATACGCTTGGTTGCCTGAATATAATTGCAAACGGCATTGAAAGCATCCCTGTTGGAATGTCCCAAAGCTGAGGCGCCAAAGCTTAGCGCCGTTTCCACCGTTAATCTAAGGCCTATTTTCCGAAATTGCATAACTAGTAACCTTTTTCTAAGTATCTCGTAGCGGCGACAATACAAAAAATAATGATCTAGTGATTCCATTTCTCCGCAGAATGCGCAGAGTGGTGATGTTGTCTGACCAGCTCTGTGTAGATACAGGTTTAGAGGGGGGACACGACATCGAAATTTAGTAATTAAGACTTCGAGCTTTCTGGACTGACTCCAGTGGTGTTGCCATGGAAACATGAGGTGGTTATAGTCTGTCCGTGTAATTACTTTTTCTATCGTATCAGTGGAGATTGCTGATTTTCGATATCTTATTGCCGTGATATATTCAACATCTGGCAGTATGGACAAAACTGGCCCATCAAGTGCGGCTCGTGCTAAGGAATCGGCCAATTCATTTAATCTTAATCCACAGTGTCCCGGAACCCATAGTAATCTCAGGAGTCTCAACTGCGGGGGTACTAATGTTTTGAATGTGCTTAGGATTCGAGAGTTCTCTGAAGCCGTCAGAGCTGCACAAACTGAAAGAGAATCCGTCATTATTACTGCGTTGTTTTGATTTGATGGAAGTTTTCGAAGAGCTAAAATAATCGCCAAGAGCTCCGCTTCAAAAACTGGAGTAAAATCAGGCAGTCTCACTGAAAAGGACCAGTCAAGCAAATCAGACGCAATGCCTACACCTGCCTTTTGATTATTTACGGAAGCATCTGTGGCTATTATATTTTTAGTTTTTGCATGCTCCAAGTAATCTAATAATATGTTATTTAAAAATTTGAGGGATTGTAATTTGGCGTTTTGGGGGAATATATCATCATACTCAATAATAACATGACAATTCGAGTCATTAGTCTCAATTACATTTCTAATGTTCACATTTATACTTTGTAGATTTTTTTGTACAAACATTATCTGAGGTGTGTGAAACCGTGGCCAATGAGCAAGAAAGAAGGCGTCTGGGTTTGCGATAAAAGCATATTGAGATCTTCTTGCCGGTAAGCTATAAAATTTTAAAAATGCTTGTACGGTCAAAATTCGAAATCGACAAAGTAGTGTAGGCAGGCGCGCTTCCTGGTACAGTACGTTGATAGCCACAAATCTAGGGAGTCCCAGACACATTCGCAGTGCTTCTCGCTCCAAGACGACTAGAGGTTTCGTTTTATAAGCAGGGCCACCCGAGAATAATATGCAGCCAAATTCCATGATGGGGCGCATGTACATCTTGTACAACGTTATCAAGGTGTGCCTCCGTAATCCATATTTCCGGTTACTTAGCTTGTGTAGTAAGCCTGAAGCCCGCTGTGCTTTGGTAGTTATATACTCTATGTGTGGACTCCAGTTAAGTTTGTCATTATAAATGATTCCCAAATATTTTATAGAGTCTACTTGCTGGATGGGTTCCTGTTTATATAGAATTGAAATTGAAATTGGTTCTGCAAGCGGAAATGCCATGAGCGCGCTTTTGTTGACATTTAACGATAACGAAATCGACTGCAACCAAATTTCTAACATGTTAATATATCTTTGTAATTTAAGTTGTAGTGAGTAAATATTACAGTCAGCAGCAAAGAGTGCGATGTCATCAGCATAAATGTAGACAGTAACTTCTTGATCTGTTGGAATTGTGCTCATTAAAGCATTAAATAATATTGGAGATAAGACTGCTCCTTGGGGAACTCCGCGCGTTTGTTTAAATCTAGATGATGAACATCCATCCTTGACGCAGTAGAATTCTCTTGATTTTAAGAATTCTGCCACCCACTCAATAAAATATTGTGGGAAGTTCAATCTCTCTAGCGTATTTAACAATATGAAGTGCTCCACACTGTCATACGCCTTGGCTATGTCAAGCGTTACTAGAGCAGCGTATTGCCTTCTTTTACGCGCGAGCTGTATTCGGCTCTCTAAATCAGCATGGGCACACCAAATTGAGAAATCACTACGAAAGCCGATTTGGTTCGGTTTTATTACTAAATTGTCTGTCATCCAGATACTTACTCGGCTATGAAGGACCCTCTCTACTAGTTTGACCATGTTAGATGTTAGAGAGATTGGTCTGATATTATCGAATGTTAATCCTCCACCCGGATTTTTTAGTATAGGAATCACCTTTGCTATTCTCCAATCCTGCGGCACCCATGAGTTTTTTAAGGAGTAGTTAATAACATTGGCGACGTCTCGAGGCGATAAATTGAACAGAATTTTAATCATGGCTACTGTGATCCCATCTGGGCCAGGAGATGCACAGGGTAAATGTTTAATCACGTTGGATACTTCAGTCTGTGTCACTTCTTCAAAGTCAGACCTTGTCGTAGACTTGTGCCAGTTGTTTGGCACTACTGAAGTGAATCTGCTTTCCAGACCTTTACCTATTGCCTCTAAGGTAGTGGTCATTTCTTGTGCCGACAGATTATCACAAGCTACATTAACTGGTGATGGCAAGATTTTCCGAGCTCTCATATATCGGAACAGTGCTTTCATATGTTTAGGCTTCGACAGGTATTCATAATGTCTTTTGTCATAATCTTGTTTAGCTTGAGCTACCGTTCTTTTAAAGCCCGCAGCAATGAATTTATAATCGGCCCAGTTTTGTGGGGATTGATTATGTAAGAGCTGCTTCCAAGCTGCCTTACGTCGTCGGTGCTCTCTTGTACATTCATCATTCCACCAACGGCTATATACTCTTTTTGTGGATTCAACAGTAAATTCGGCTCTTTTGTAGGATCTTTTCATGACTGCGTTTATTTTCTGTGCTTTTTTATTATCGCTCTCTTCCGAGTGAGTAGCCAGTGCTGACTTCAGGTCATTCCTAAATTTAGTGTAATTTACAAATACTCTTACATTTGAACAAGATGGAATTATCGGACAATAAATTTCAAAACTTATCGGAAAGTGGTCACTGTTGGTGCCACAGTCCAGCGCTTTCCAAGAAGAAGTAGTAATGGCTGAACTGACAAAACTTAAATCTAAGGCCGACCTGTAGTGAGTACGAATAAATGTGGGGGTTCTCACGTTGAGGCACGTCAGGTCATTAGCCATTGTCCACTCCCACAAGCGTTTCCCACTAAGATCAGTTCTAAAACCCCAACTCGTAAGGTGAGAATTAAAGTCTCCAACTAAAACTTTGTCTTTGCACCATGATTTTGTAGCTAGATCCAAACTTCGTGTGTCTTGAACTCCATCCGGAAAATACATATTAACTAAAGTGAAAGGAGTGCAGTTGGGCAGTGTAATGTCTACTGCCAAAATTTCACATTCTGGCGAAATATGTTTGTATGAGCATTTGACTTTCATACTAATTCTATTATTAATAAAGAAAGCTAGACCCCCACCTCTCGATGGACGGTCTAATCGAAAGGATTGGAAGTTATTTAAATGAAACAAATTATGTACAGATAGCCATGTCTCTTGTAATGCTATAATATCAGGAGCGAATTTAGAAGTCAAGTATACCAAATCCGTAGATGCAGAATGGATTGATCGGCAATTCCAATGGAGAATCTTAAGCGACCCTATGGTTTCGAAAGAGCTGCTTCCGCTATAGCTTTCTCTAGAATGCCTTCCTTCAAGAAATCTCTCTTCGAAAGGCTCTCCTTTTCTTTCAGATACTTTTTGTTCTTAGTTTGTTTCGGTGAGTTAGTTTTCCTTGACACAGGGGATCTAGATCTCTTCAGGGACCTAGGGTCCAAATCCATGTCATCGGAATCTATTGTATATGTAGCTTTGTCCTCACTTACACTCTGTATATCTACTGCAGAGGGTGCTGTAGACGGAAAATACGAGGGTGCGGTTTCAGATTCCTCATTTTGGCTGTGGACGCCTATTGCAGAGGCTCCTGCTGGCGGATAATACGATGGCGCAGTTTCACATTCACCGTCAGCTATTGGTCGTGAACTCTCAAGATGTTGGGATACTAGGCCTGGCTCTCCCGTTGTACCAAATATGCGAGTCATCTGGTTAGCCAAAATTTGAGATAGAGAATCGCAAAGGTTAGAAGTCAGTCGTTCCATGGCTTTTTCTAGAGCCTTTTCTATGGCCTCCGCTATATTCAGGGAAATCGACCCATTTATTTCCGAGAGATGTCGTGCTGCAACACTGGCATAGCCCTGAGTTTTAGTCTGTATTTCCGCTAAGGCTTCTCGTCGAGAACAGCGCCTACGCCCTATAATTTCAAGAATTTGCATTTCTCGAGCCTTTGCTGAACAATCAGGATTATCTGCACAGTGTTGTTCGTTGCAGAGACAACATTTCTCTTCTTTAGCTTTGCAGTAATTTGTTTCGTGGTTGTCACCACACACTCGGCATCTGAGTTCTGACCTGCATCCTTTAATAGTGTGACCGTATCGCCAGCACTTCGTACACTGGAGTGGTCGCGGTGATAGCGGTTCCACTCTGTATATTAGTGGCCATGCCTTGATTTCGCTTGGGAGATTCGCTCCAGCAAAGGTTACAATTACCGACTCAGTCGGCGTCTCCTGCTTCTCTACTAGTCGTGCACACCTATAAACGGAAATAGCACCAGTCACGGCAAACATCTCTAATACCTCAGACGGAGTCAAGTTAACATCGACACCGCGAACAATACCTTTCACACATGCCAGATGCGGGGGAATAAAGGCGCTTACCGGATTGGTCGCGAAACTCGAGCACTTCAATAGGTCTTGGACACAGAGCTGATCAGATGAAAAGCATAGAATACCACCTCTGCCGAACTGGCGGACCTCTGTGATGCTGTGGAAGTGAGACGTCGCAGCTCTAAGCTCCGCCTGAATCACTTTCGGATTCTTCATCCTAATGAAGCCGTCATTGCTAGGGACGAGGGCCACAGGAACTGCGGGAATACCGTTGCGTAGAAACTGATCCACTGGTATTTCCTGTGGCGGAAGTGAAGCAGACCAGAGGCAAGCCCCTGGTCCAGGTGAAGAAAACTGCATCTAAGTGAACTTTTTGGCGCTAAAAGCGCTTACGTAGCTGTAAAAGCACTATAGGAACACCTAATAAAGACAAAGAAACCACAGCCACTACACAAACTTAGGCCAAAACCCAAGAGCAAGCACGACCAGCTACTTGCGTGTTCGAGCGTTCCGACCTCCGAACGCGAGACCTTCTGTCCATAGCCAACCAAACGTCGTCTTCTTCACCGACTGAGTCATACCCCCTGCCTTTCTGAGTAGCACTCATCTTCTTTACTACACAAGCAAGAAGCCGTTTCGGAAAACGTTTCCCGACATGCTAGTGCATGCGAAAGTAAAGCCGCATTTTTCGTACACCTAATTCTGCCACGTTCTTGTTCTCAAGTTTTGTTGTCGCCCTAATACACTACGTAATTCTCAGCGCAAACCGCGCCTGCAGTCTTCGAGAAGCTTCAGGACTTTAGTAGATCATTTCGATAAGATCAAGTCCACTCCGCGAACTGTACAGATTATTCTGAGCCTACGTCAACGCTAGCGATAACGCTAGAACGTTCGACGGCAAGTGTATAAATGCCGACGCGCTTCGCCGCTTATCAGTTGATCGACGGCTGACGATCCGTTCGCCGCTATCAGTGCAGGTCTGCTACTGTGATCCGACTTTCCGTTTATCGGGCACAAGTTCGTCCAAATAAACAGTTTAACCTTCATCCTACTGTCGGTTTCTTTGTCGGTGTCATCACCCTGTGACATCCGGTGGAAGTGCTGCTTCTTTGATGTTCCGGACGCCCCCTTCAAGCCGCGAGCCCAGCCTAAGCGGCAAAGAAGACATGGTCGCCAACCCTGAACAGCACACTAGCTGCAGGCAGAGGGACTACAACCAGAGTATGGGCCCCTTCCTGAAGCAGCCAGGCAGAACCGGATCCCGACATTAACTACAGCAACTATGACCGCCCCCGTGCAGCCTGCTCCAGTCATTCTCCGGCAGCTCAAGGAACCGCCAACGTTCCATGGATCGTCAGGTGAAGACCCGGAAAGCTAGATCAAAATATACGACCGAGTCGCCGCCTTGAACAGCTGGGACCCCGAGGAAAAATTACACCGCGTCTATTTCTACTTAGAAGACGCCACGAAGACGTGGTATGAAAACCTCGAATGCACACTACGAACCTGGAAACTCTTTCAGAGGGCGTTCCTGCGCACTTTCACGAGCGTCGTCCGCAAAAAAAAAGGGCTGCCGCATTGCTTGAGACAAGGGTGCAACTTCCTAATGAAAGCGTAACCCTCTTCGTCGAAGAGATGACCAGGCTCTTTCGACACGCCGACTCGAACATGGCTGAGGAAAAGAAGCTTTGGTTTCTCATGCGTGGAGTCAAGCAGGAGCTGTTTGTGGGACTTGTCCGGAATCTGCCCAAGACTGTCAGTAAATTTCTTGTCGAGGCCACATATGTAGAAAAAGCGCTTGAGATGCGCACAACGCAATACAACCGCCGCGCCCCAATAAACTGCGCTGATTCCTTCAGTACCGATGACCTGCGCGAGACGATTCGAGCGATCGTACGGGAGGAGCTGCGGAAGTTGTTGCCTTCAACGCAGCTTCAAGCCAATTCGATCGCTGACATTGTCCGCGAACAAGTTCGGCAGTCGCTTGGAATCGCAGAAGCCCCGCAGCCTGAACCGGAAGCAATGAGCTACGCCACTGCATAGCGCCCCAATGCTCCTCCACGCACTCGTTAGGACACAGCCCCACCGCAGTTCTTCCACCAGGTGCTGCCACCACCACCGCCGACGCCATACCGCCCGCCAGCCGGCCAGCGCTACGCTTCAAGGAAGACTGACGTCTGGCGCACCCCTGACCACCGCCCACTGTGCTACCACTGTGGTGAGGCCGGGCGCACTTACTGCCGTTGCCAGTACCGACAGATACGGCTGCGTGGCTTCGCCATCAATGAACCACGTCCGCAGCCAGGAGAACAGCCACGTAACATCGCCCACTACCTCACAGGAACTCAATGGAGACCACGAAGTCCTTCCCGTTTGCCGTCGCCCAGCCGCCGCATGTCGCCGCACCCCCGGCAGTACTGTGGCCCAACGCTGGGTCGGTCTCCTAGCCCGTATCCGGTAAGCTAAGGGCAGCAACCGATGGAAGTGTGGTTGCTGTGCGACGAACTACTGAAGATCCTCCGACGACGACGACGCCACGACGGAGCTTTCCGAACGCGACGCCAACCAGGCAAAGTCCTGACGGCGAAACCTCATTTACTGAAGCTGACCTCACGACACAAATTGTAAGCAACGGAACAAGCCGACGCAGCCGTGACCCGACGCCACGCCCTAGCTGTAACGCGAGACGGCGAACAAGCGACCTCGACGTTCTTATCGACGGCCACAGTGTGACCGCTCTCGTCGATATTGGAGACGACTATTCCGTCATCAGTGGGCCGTTCGCCGCGAAGTTGAAGAAAGTTAGGACAGCTTGGGAAGGCCCGGAAATCCGCACAGCCAGAGGTCATCTCACAACGCCTGCAGGAATCTGCACAGCGAGAGTCGCCATTAACGGCCGTATTTATCCTGCAGACTTCGTAGTCCTACAGCGTTGCTCGGGAGATGCCATCCTCGGCATGGACTTCTTATGCCCCCATGGCGCTGTCATCAACCTAAGAACAAAGTCAATAACGTTATCCACAGAAGAAGCACTACCGCTGCGCACGCCATCAGAAAACCATGCCTTGAATGTGCTGTAAGAACAAGTCACCATTCCACCTCGCTGCAGCTTCAATATTTCAGTTGGCGCTCTTAAATCAACTGACTTGGAAGGCGTCGTTGAAGGCAGTCAGTATCTGGTGGTCACCCGCAATATTTGCGTCGCAAGAGGAATTGCAGAGCTGCGGAGAGGCAAAGAAACGGTTATGCTCAGGAATTTCATCAATGAATACAAACACGTGAACAAAAAAAACGACGGTCGCATACATCGGAGAAATCGTGGAAGCCACCAGTGCTTTCACTCTCGCCGATTTTGTGGAACCTGCTCAGAGAAACCAAGCCCCTCCCACAGCTTTCGACGTCAATCCCAGCCTTCCGAATTATAAGCAAGAACAGCTCAAGACCCTGCTCCTCCTGTAATACGAAGATTGCTTTTCATCGTCATCAAAAATTCGGCAGACACCATTCACGAAACATCGCATCATAACTGAGGAAAATGCCAGACCACTCCGTCAGGGTCCGTACAGGGTTTCGACGCGAGAACGCGAGGCCGCAAAGACACAAGTTGATGAAATGCTACGGGACATCATCCAGCTGTCCAAGAGTCCATGGGTGTCCCCCGTGGTGTTAGTGAAGAAAAAGGATGGAACCCTACGTTTATGCGTCGATTATCGCCGCCTGAACAAAATCACAAAAAAGGAGGTGTATCCTCTCACACGAATAGACGACGCACTGGATCGGCTCGATAACGCCAAGTACTTTTCGTCAATGAATCTCAAGACTGGCTATTGGCAAATCGAAGTCGACGAAAGAGATCGAGAGGAGACGGCGTTTATAACACCGGACGGCCTCTTCGAGTTTAAGGTGATGCCCATCGGTCTTTGCTCAGCGCCTGCAACTTTTCAACGCGTTATGGATACAGTACTGGCAGGATTGAAGGGGCAGACTTACCTTGTGTACTTGGACAACGTCGTCGTGTTTTCCTAGAGTTTCGATAAGCATCTTTGGTGCCTTGAAGCTGTACTTCAAGCCATCAAGACTTCCGGACTCACACTGAAGCCAGAAAAGTGCAGATTTGCGTACGAGGAGCTCTTGTTCCTAGGGCACGTGATTAGCAAGTCTGGAGTTCGTCCTGATCCACGGAAAACAGCCGCCACTGCCGACTTCCCATACACGTTAACTTTCGTTAACGTGTGTTTCCTGTAAGACACTTGAGCATATGATATACTAGAACTTGGCGAAGCATCTTCTGACTAACAATTTTTTCTGTCCAACACAGCATGGTTTCTGTAAAGGGTTTTCTTGTGATACGCAACTCGTAGAATTTACACATGACATCGCCGCAGTGTTAAATTACGGTAGCCAAATTAATTGCGTTTTTTAGACTTTAGCAAGGCTTTTGACACTGTTACACACTGGCTCGTTTTACTGAATATATTGTGTCTCAATATATCTGCTAACACACTGGCCTGGCTACAAGCTTATCTCCCATGCAGGAAACAATGCACCATCATCGATGGTGCGTCGTCATCACATGTAGACGTCATTTCAGGAGTACCACAAGGCTCTCTCATGGGGCCGCTTCTCTTTTTGATTTATATTAATTATCTTGCTGAATGCGTGGACAGTCAAGTGAGGCTGTACGCAGATGACTGCTGCATATATCGTAAAAATAGGTGCACTCAAGATTCCGAACAACTGCAGAAAGACCTTGACTCAGTAATAGCGTGGTGCAGTACGCGGAAAATGCTGCTTAACATGTGAAAGTTCTGTGTCGTTAGGTTTGCCAAGAAAAAGAAGCCTTTTATCACAAATTACCTCATGGAAAGGATACCATTATCTATGGTAAATGAATACAAGTATCTTGGCGTTGTCATCAACAACATACTATCGTAGAATGATCATTTCGCATGGTATCAGTTAAAGCCAGTCGCGTGCTGAACTTCCTACACCGCAATTTCAGAACCACCCCCTCTGTTCTTAAACAAGTTTTTTACGTGTGAAATGTACGCCCCATTTTAAAATATGCTTGCACTGCCTGGGACCCGGCCACAAAGTTAATTATTGATGCATTGGAGCACATTCAGAAACGTGCCGCCCTGTTTGTGACGGGTGATTACGACTTCAACAGAAGGTCTAGGGAAATTGTTAGTTCACTTGGTTGGCCGTTACTCTCCTCAAGGCGTAAAAACATCACGCTATGTCTTTTCTACAACTTAGTAAACGACAAAACTGCGATCGATAAAAACAAATACATCACACCATCAACATACATCTCATCACGACGGGACCATCCTTTGAAAGTGTGTGAATATATGTGCCGAACATCAACGTATGCAAATACTTTTTTTCCTAAAACTATACATGAATAGAACAATCTTCCAAAAAAACATTGTGACCGCCCTTTTCACAGCGTTTCCTTCCCTTTTAAAGGAGTATGTGGTGACACAATGATACTGTACGCTGTGATTTAGGTATTTTTAAGTTGTTTTTATTTTTTGTGTGCAATGCAATTCAACTTGTTCCCACTGATTTAAAGTACTTTCAATTTGTAAATCCCCCCTACAACAATGCCACCAGAGGGCGCTGTAGGTATAAGTATAAATAAATAAGTATAAATAAAATTCCCGCCACCCACTGCCAAGAAGGCGGTGCGCCGATTCCTGGGCCTGCGTGCCTATTATAGGCGGTTCGTGAAAAACTTCGCCTGCATCGCCGATCCACTCACTAACCTTACCAAGGCCGACGTGGAGTTCAAGTGGGAAACGCCGCAGGAACACGCTTTCCAGGAGCCTAAATATCGCCTCCAGACGCCTCCGTTACTTGCCCATTTCGACGCATTTGCCGAAACAGAAGTACACACTGACTCAAGCAGCGTAGGTCTCAGCACCGTTCTTGTTAAGAGGGCTGACGGACTTGGAAGGGTTATTAGTTACGCCAGCCGATCGCTATCCAAAGCAGAAGCCAATTATTCCACAACTGAAAAGCAGTGCCTCGCCATCATCTGGGCTACGTCGAAATTTCGCCCCTACTCATACGGCAGGCCCTTCATAGTTGTGAGCGACCACCACGCCTTGTGTTGTCTAGCTACTATGAAGGACCCTTCAGGTCGCCTCGCATGATGGGGCCTGAGACTTCAAGAATTTGACATTATCGTCGTTTACAAGTCCGGCAAGAACCACTCCGACGCCGACTGTCTTTCTCGTGCGTCTGTCGACCAACCACCGCCCGACGACCCGGATGACGACTACTTCTTGGGAACGATAATTGCCGATGACTTCGCTGAACGACAGCGGGCCGACCCGGAACTTAAGGCCCTAATAGAATACCTCAAAGACCGGACCGCTGAAGTCCCGAAGGTATTCAAGCGAGCACTTACGTCGTTCTCCATGCGAAACTGTCTTCTCTAAAAGAAAAACTTTTCACCGCTTTGAGCCAAGTACCTCCTTGTGGTGCCTTCAGCTGTGCGACCAAAACCCCTGCAGACCCTGCACAAAAATCCGACGGCAGGGCACCTCGATGTTTCCTGCACGGTCGCGAGGATAGAAGAAAGGTACTACTGGCCACGTCTTACCACCAACGTTACTCGTTATGTGAGGACCAGCGACGCAAGACACCGCCGACAAGGCCAGCGAGACTTCTGCAGCCAATCGAACCACCTCGCCGACCATTCCAGCAGATTGGTATGGGCCTACTGGGCTGAGGCCGTTCCCGACGTCGGCTTTTGGAAACAAGTAAATCGTGGTAGCTACCGACTACGTCACCCGCTACGCCGAGACAAAAGCCCTGCCCACAGGCAGTGCATCCGAGGTAGTTAAGTTCTTCGTCGAGAATATCGTCCTACGTCACGGCGACCCGGAGGTCCTCATCACCGACAGAGGAACGGCATTTACTGCTGACCTAACTCAAGCGATCTTGGCATACAGCGAGACAAACTACCGCCGGACGACAGCGTACCACCCACAGACCAACGGCCTCACTGAGCGGCTAAACAAGACGATTGCCGACATGCTGGCAATGTACGTTGACGTCGAACACAAGACGTGGGACGCCATTCTTCTGTACGTGACCTTCGCATACAACACGGCGGTGCAGGAGACGACGCAGATATCTACATACAAATTGGTCTACTGAAGGAGCCCAGCAACGACACTCGATGACATGTTACCCAACGTCACCGATGAAGAAAACCTCGATGTGAGCAAGTACCTTCAACGCGCCGGAGAAGCCCGACATCTCGCGCGTCTCCGTGTCAAAAATCAACAGACGACCGACAGCCGCGATTACAATCTTCGACGACGCTTCGTGGAATACCAGCCCGGTGAACGTGTTTGGGTGTGGACGCCAATACGCCGACGTGGACTCAGTGAAAAGCTTCTGCGACGGTACTTCGGACCATACAGGGTGGTTCGACGTCTCAGCCCACTTGATTACGAGGTTGTCCCTGACGGCATCACGAACTCTCAACGATGCCGCTCGCGACCTGAAGTCATTCATGTCGCGCTCCTTAAGCCGTTTCATGCGCGTTAACAAACTGAAAGAGTGTTTTTTGTATGTTGCTGTATCGCAATTTATTCATTGTACTTTCTTGCAATATTTTTGTACTTTCATCTTCCGTGAAAGCATAGGGACGATGCCTTTTTCAGAGGGGGGCTTTCTTGTTCTCAAGTTTTGTTATTGCCCCAATACACTACGTAATTTTCAGCGCAAACCGCGCCTGAAGTCTGTGAGAAGCTTCAGGACAATAGTAGATCATTTAGATAAGATCACACCCACTCCGCGAACTGTACAGATTATTATGGAGCCTACGTCAACGCTAGCGATCACGCTAGAACGTTTGAAGGCAAGTGTACAAATGCCGCCGCGTTTGCCACGTGTAAGTTGATCGACGGCTGACGATCCATTCGCCACGATCAGTGCAGGTCTGCTACTGTGTTCCGACTTTCCGTTTACCGGGTACAAGTTCGCCCAAATAAACAGTTTAACCTCCATCCTGCTATCGGTTTCTTTGTTGGCGTCATGACCTTGTGACAATACCTAGTTGTCATCCAAGATTTAAGACCTGCAAACACCTTTAGATTATGTTAGAATTAAAAACACTAGAAGTGATTTATGCATAGTGTAAAATCTAGTTTTACCTGCACTAGTTTAAACATCATCAACATGATTAAATATAGATATTGCCACAAACGGGACAACAATTTAACATGGTGTAGTAGCACAACTTCAACAGGGACACAAAGGAAAACAAAACACGACACTCGCTTGTCTTGTCCTCTGTGTCCCCGTCGAAGTTGTGCTACTACACCACATGTTAAAATGATATCTCACCAACTAGCCCAGCTCTCAACCCTACTGAACAAACAGGACAACCTCTTAATGTTTCATTATATAGGCATCAAGCAAACAAGGCAAATAACTGGAAGCGATGACACAGCATTTTATAGTGGCAGGGCATATTTCAACGATCCTAAACCTTATGTAGAGTAACCAGCTTTTCGAAACAAAAAAAATTGCCACGCCCTATTTACAAGTTTAGTACATTCCAGCCAACGAGTATAAATGTTTCAAAGGGGGCACTTGAACCAATTAGACATGGCACATATACAACGAAAACCTATAAAATATAAACCATTCTTCAAGGTATTTCTAAGGCTAATTATCCCAATTGTGAGGTGGTGCTTCCTCAAAGCAAAGATAATTCAGCAAAATGTCTTCTCCTTTTCTACCCATCCATGCAAAACCCTTTCTCCTTCATACCCCTTATTTCTTTCTGTTTCATGGGCTTTTAATTGATTGCCCCGTTTACCCCGGCGCAACCCATCACGGGGGATTGGCTTTCAACTCACCCAATTTGGCATGCCGACTTCTCATTTTCATCTCCCCGTTTTCGCATGTGGCCATTCCCTGCTTTGTTTAAGTTGGAGGAGAGGGTATGAAGAATCTACCAAATGCACCAAGGTAGGCAGGGGAGGAATTTAGGCCTTGTTGGTACAACATATGTGAAATGTTTTTTGGTCATTTGCTGATTGTTAGCACCAGTGTATGTGGGTTCCCATCATCTTGATAAATCTGCCCTACACAATTCAGATAGGTCGGCAGTTGCAGCCTTGAAGAAGTCTGCATGTTGAGACGATAGCCCTTGCGACAACCCGTGCTCACAAATATTTCATCTCTTTAAGCTTGTCTTCCTTTCAACTTCTGTGTTTATTGGTTTCATAAGATCACACTTCTTTATAAAAAATATTAAAATTAGTACTGCCTTGTATATTCCGTGTTAATAATAGCTCATTTTTGTCTGTATTTTGGTAGATTTTCAATGCACTCATTGTCTTGCTTTCTTTTGAGCAATCATTTGACTGAAGTAGTGAACCATCTATTGCTCTTCATCGTTTAATTCCTGCCGTCTTGCGTCTACAGGCTAGTACATAACATACTAAGACTGAAAATATGAAAGAAACAAAAAGAATGATGTTTTTACACTGTAGCACAGAAATTAGGATATTTAGCAATTGCGGCTTTTTATTTTATTACCAGCATGTCAAGTGCCTAACTGATTGCTAAATGATTGCTGCCTAACCAATGAAGTGTTCATTCCTGGGCGAAAGTGAAAAACATTTTACCCCCTCGTCGACGCTCATCTGCAATTTTTTTGGTAGTTCATTAATTCAAATAGCATAACAATTGGATAAGTGGGCCAAACGTGACGTATCACCCTAATTTGTCATGCAGCACTGAGCAGCTGACCTGTCTGTCACTCAGTGTCAACGCAGCTAATTTCACCTAATTGAAACGCTCCCGATTCAGATCGGGCACAGCAGAAGAGCGAAACATGATCCTGAAGTCAGCAGCGTGTTTAAATTACCCGCACAATAAGTGGACATCATGAGTACACGTATTGCAACATGAAAAATACGTAACACGTACTACCAAAGTACAGTAAACAATGAAAGTCTTACTTTTATTGTCAAGATCTGTATTAGCCTTTATAATAATCTCTTCAGGCTGCGGTACAAACCGAGCAACTTGCGCAGCGAGAACGTTTTCAAATTGTGGTACATTAACACAGAGCGGTATTACCATCACTGCCACGAAATTAATGGTGCAAAAGCGCGTTCACCCAGAGAATAGTTAGAGGTTGACAGCTTACCTGCCCTTGACACCAGGTGCACTATGAAGCTGTGAACATTTGTGTTCATCACTGTCGTCACTCAAGAGTAGATTTATAACGAGGAAGAGTGCTTGCCGCAAATAAACACGTAGCTTGAACTTCGCACTGGTGCAACGACAAAACCGGAAGCCACCATGGCACTTTCCCTCACAGGGAAACAGACGCAGTACCAACAAGCGAACGTAAACCTAAGTTGTTGCGAGAAAAATTCAATGCAACGATGACCGGCAATTCGTGCTTAATACGTTTTCATCTTTAATCATTCATTTCAAACGTTTGACGAAAACGATCTCTTCACATGTTTGAATTCTATAGTCATCATCATCAGTAAGCCCGCCAAAATTGATTGCGGAACTTCAAGGCACCCAACAAATCATTTTATTATTATTATTATATTATTATTATTATTATTATTAACATTATTGCTATTATTGTAACTTGCAGAGAAATTGCAAGGCTCCTCTGAAAATGGAGCAGAGCCACAGTCACGCGCATTCTCAACACTGCCTTAGAACACTCGTATGCGAGGCCTTAGAACAAGAAAAAAATTATGACATCGAGGAAAGGAACAATACTATTAATACATTGATTCCTAAAACGCAACTGCAGTTAGGTTAAAGCACTCGGGCAAAAAGTAAGCAAACTCTCCTAAATAACAAAAATGAAAAATAGAAACAGCAATCTACAAAAGCTACCCACTCAAGATCTAATGTTGAATTAACTGAGCAAAAAAGGATGATTAACAAAAAGAAAATTGCCCACATGGGGATTTATAGCACCAAAGAATTAGATGAAAAATTCAAAGAAAGGACAGAGCAAATCAACCGGAAACTACTTACGAAAACACACTCGAACAGATAGAGTAACATAAACAGCAGTTTCAACATCTATAGTAAGGTGGCAGAGGGCTTTTCTACAGCTCACGAATAAACCACCTAACAGAGGAAGAAGCCACCCAAAGATCAACAAAACACTTAAATTCCACGAGTAATTATAAACGAAGTTAGAAAGAAACATAAAATAAGCAGCCTAACCAGGAACGAGTCTTCTTGGATACCCTACCCTGAGAGAATGGAGTAGAGCCCTACAAAACATGACCAACGAAAAATCTTGCAGCGAAATTGTTGACCCGATCAAAGATGGAGATCTTGTGTTTAACAAGCTTGTGACACTTTCTGCAGAATGCCTCACATACTGGTGAATCAAATGTACATCCGAACTGTAAAAATGCGAATACCAAACACAGAAAGAAGAGATATAAAAGATATAAAGAATAATTCACAGATCAACAGATGTCCCACTGTGGATCGTAGTCATGCGCTGTCAAATTGAAAAATCTGCGAAACGGAATACATTCATTAACTTAGCTTGCAGAAACTAATAAAAGGCATTCTACTCTGTAGAGATACCGGCAGTCTTAGAGTAGGTAGTGCATAATGCATGCATTAATACCCTAGCCAACACCTACAGAGAGTCCCCAGACAGACAGACAGACAGACAGACAGACAGACAGACAGACAGACAGACAGACAGACAGACAGACAGACAGACAGACAGACAGACAGACAGGACGGACGGACGGACGGACGGACGGACGGACGGACGGACGGACGGACGGACGGACGGACGGACAGACAGACAGACAGACAGACAGACAGACAGACAGACAGACAGACAGACAGACAGACAGACAGACAGACAGACAGACAGACAGACAGACAGACAGACAGACAGACAGACAGACAGACAGACAGACAGACAGACAGACAGACAATGAACTTTATTAACGACTTTAGGGGCGAGTAGAAAAGTCCCTTAATGGGAAAGGAGCTGCCGCAGAGCAAAAGCATTTTATTCGCGAAGTGGATCTGGCAAGGAGACGAATTCTGAGCAATATTTACAGCATGCTTAGCAGACATATTTGAGCCACCATTTTGATAAGAAACATGAATAAACATTTACAAGGAATATCTCGGTCCTTATAAGCTTTGCAAATGACATTTTGCTTTTCAGCAGTGGTGCCGTTGCACTAAAATGAACTGAGGGTCTAAACCGAGAAAGTGTTCAAATAGGGTTACATATAAATGAGTAAAAGACAAGGATCTAATTTTAGGAGGTCAAACAAGAGAGCGAGAGTTCGTAACGGTACACTAGAATCCTTACAATATATATGTATTTAAGTCAGTTATTCACAGGACACACTATTCATGAAAAAGAAATTCACCAAACAATATGGATGGGCTAAAGCTTTAATAGCAGACATTCCCAAATCATAAAAGGCAGTTTACAACTGTCCCTAAAGCAGAAAGTGGTCAACTATTGTATGCTGCGAGTACTGACATAAGGTGCAGAAACGTATATGATAGTAAAAAAAGAAAAAAAAACGAAAAAAAGTCCAGAACAGAATAAGAACTATGCAAAATAGAAACGAAAATGGTTAGCATAAATTACAGATATTAAAAAGCAGAGCTCGATAGAGAACAAACAGGGCTAGATGACACTCTAGCTGACATTAAGAAAAAAGGTGGACCTGGGCAGGTCAAGCATTGTGAGGGGGAGACAAGTGACCATAGAGAGATGGGTTGCCAACAAAATGATGAGGAAAATAGCTGAGGAATTCAGAGGGTTAGATGGAATGAGGAATTGAAACACTGGGTTGGGGAAATTGTAAGTAACTGTGGGAAGCCTTTGTATAGCATTGGACATGAAAAAAGGCTGATATACAAAAAGAGCATGTGTTATAGAGCTGTTGCACATCGCAGGTTGGGTTCAATACCAACAGGTTATTCAACTCACATCGCAGTGCTACTGCGTACGTATTGTGGTTGTACTACCAACTGCTTTTCGAGAGGTTTCCAGAAACGTTGAAACATATCTGTAGCATTTAGCAGAACCACGTACAGTCATGTCTCCGACTCTGTATAGTGCATCTGCAGCCAGGCTTAATCCGTGATACCTTGCGGAAGTTGTGGGCTCCGACGTGGTGAGCCCAGGAGCACGCGTGACCTAATAGACTTGCAGGGCTGCTTTGCACAAGAGTGACCATGTCGAAAGGTGTGCCTGTTCAACCGTAGGTGCATGGTTCCTCAGGGTGCTTTTAGCACGTGAATTCTGAGAGATGACGCGTTTTGACAGATAACACATGCCTGACTAGGCACTTGTTATTGTGCCTGGTCAAGTATCAGGTGGTTGGAATCGCAAAACTTCTTTAGCACCAACCACTCCAGTTTCAAACTAAGCCACATTGCATGAAGGAGGTAAAAACTAAGCGCACCTGCCACCACAATTCGGATTTTAAAATTTTACATACTTGCTAACACAACCAAATGAAGCCATGACTTCCCCAAAAGGTCATGTTCTACAAGAAGTGACTGCTTTTTTTGGAGAAGTCACACCTTCATTTGGTCATGTTATGAAAGTATGTGAAATCATAATTTGTGGCAGCAGGGGTGCTTTCTTTACCTGCTTCGTGCACTTTGCTTCAGTTTGGACCTGGAGTGGCTGACACTGAAGAAGTTTAGCGATGCCAAGCGTTCAGCACCCCACATCACTGAGACAAACTGGAACCTGAAGATGAGAATGCCCGCTGTTTCATACTGAAGAAGCCTGCTCGCACGATTTGAGAAGGCCTCACAGGGCTGGGAAATGTTCACACTGCAGAAAGTGTATGCTATGTACTCAACAAAGGCCCAAAATTTAGCTACAAACCTCCGTTGCTGGCTGACTTATTACTGGCATTACATGATGAGTTGCGGCAAAAGTCGATGTCGCATTTATGGACCATTGCTTACTGGACAGTGTCTAAGCTCTGGCAAGAACAGGGAAAAACCCTCTTCGTCAGAAAAATACGTTGGTGGGTGTTGTCATTTTCAAGTGCAACAATTTGTGCCCAGTTTAAGTTGATAAAAGTAGTGGCTTCGTAGTAATGGATGTAGATTTGTGTAACTTCAAGGCAAGACAAGCAGTCTACATGAACTTCGTCAAGTTAAAAGTCATCAAAACAAGAGTTTTAAAAAGTAAGGCAGTGGCTCTAAGTAAGGACTTGGAACTTGCATAACTAGCACAGTCTATTGCATACTGCAGCTAGCAAAAAGAACACCCTTTCTGTGTTTTTTACGGCCAAGACGCATAAGCCGGGTGTTTCATTCAGGACAATTGTGAGTGATTGAGGTATCTGGCAGAACGTGAATAGTAAGTTTCAGGTGAAGTGGTTAGACTCGGTTGTCATGACAGACCCATTTTAAACTAAGAATTTCCCATGCATCATTCACTTTCTTCAAAGAATTCTTCGATGGGTACTTCTTCTTGGTTGAGGTTGAAGACCTATTTCATTCGGTCCTGCACGATGAATTGTTTTTCTCTATAAGAAGCTGCATAGACGAGAGTGGTGCGGTTGCCTCCAGGAATGTCACGGGCATGGCAGTATAAGCTTTTATAGCTCTTTTGAAGTTTTATGTTAAAGTCAACTTCATTAGCAATTTTATAATCAAAGAAGAGGAATTTTTGTAGGCTCGTATGTTGCTCCTGTGTTATGCAATTCTTATGTTTGACCATAACCACTTTTATTACGTTTCACCAACAATTTAATTAGTGGGAGGTTTTGGAAGTTCTTACGTATGATGATAATTTTTTATTATTTTAAAGCAACTAACCACCGTTGCATATTAGCCCACTGCTAACAATATTCTAGCAGGCTTTCGCAGACTGAAAAAGGATTGGTGTTTACACATGAGTTGAAGACTTGCTGCAGTTTGCAGCTTTTTGGCTTGCTCTTTGCAGCTTTTGGCTTAGCGCATTACCTTGCAGAGTCGTCACGGCTGTTGGCTTTTTTGTCTAGGTGTGCTGAAAAATTGCTTCTATACGAGTTGACGCATTCCAAAACTGTCAAAAGGGCCATAGCTGAGCAGTGCCCAGAGTATGTATGGGCAGGGTCCTGCTCACACGTTATGCAGAACACTTTTTAAAACCAATTGGAAAGGTTGTCTGAGGTCGGTTTCTTTGGCATGCTCCTTAACACTGTAGCTGAGCTGCTCCACCAGCCTATCAAGAGAGAACACCACGGTACTGGGTTAGAGCAAGAGCACAGAACTACGAGACATGAGGTTGTACCGTGTATGCACCGAGCTGCACATGACCTAAAAATGTTGCGAACACAGATGGCATGCCCATTCTTTTTTCTGCGCCATGAAAATCATCTCAGCATTTTCATGTATACTAGTATACTGTCTGATGGAAGCAATAAAGGTGGGTATGGCAGGAGGCACGCCAATCATACAGAAAATGTGTCAACAGGGTCGTTTATGAATTTCCACTATCCTACGGAAAAAGATGAATGTTGGCCGGGCAAGAATATGCATGAACGAGCATGCACAGAAACTTGAGCTTCCGTTAAAATAAAGATGGGGCACATTTGCTGACGCATTGCGATTCTCATAAGTGTGAGCCGTACCTGGATGAAGTTTGGATTATTGACAGAAGCAGGGACACAACTACTCAAGAACGCATGAATGCATTCTGTATAAAATCACGAGGTTCATTAGGTATCAGTGATACTTCGTCTTTCTGGCAGGTAGAGAACAAGTTCACAGATTGTGATTAGTTAGTATGCACTCAATGTGAGCTTAGCTTACTCCACACATGTGTGTCTGTAATTTTTAATGCAGGATATGATAAATAAACTGTCGAAACTTTGAGCTCCCCTAGACACCTTATCTCATTATTTTGTCTATAAAAAGAGCCATATCTTTGTAGATTCTACAAGAACATGGACAGATTAGAAAAGCAAAGAGTACTTCTAGCCTGACTTTTGTGACTTAAAAGCCCACAGTGGCCAACTTGACATAGAAGAGGGACACCGTGTCTGCGTGATTCAGACCAGGGAGACATGAGGTTAGGACAAGTTACCGATATGCAATGACAAGGAGAATGTATGCAGTGATTGTGCGATCATTCCAAGCCAGAAAAAGGCTAGGAGGGATCAGTGCCTTCTGTCGCATAAGCCTTGAAATAACAGAAGCAACCACCATCACCTCTGTCCCCTTCTAGAACGTAAGAGCACTACCAAAGGCTGCATTCATTGTTCTTCTGCACATGCTTATGGCATGCAGCCCCTTAAAACTAAAGCGAGGGCACATATATGCTTCAATGTGGTAGTGTCAGAGCGCCTGCTGAAATCTGTTGCAGCAAAATTATAAAAACATCACTGCTTTTTTACCTAGTCGTTTAAAAAAACTTTAAATCGGTCGGAAGACAACGTTACATTCTGCAGATTTTTGGTGGTGAATGGAAATGCATCGTTAGATAAGAAACTTCGTAAGATGGCTTTGCTTGATACAGTTTTATTATATTTATTAGTAAAAAATACACACTGCGGAGCCATGAAAATTTTTGAACGGGGGGTTGGTGCTGGAGACGACGTTTTAACAAGTGGACCTATTTTTTACAAGGCTCTTAAAAATTTTGAGAAATTTCGTTCAATACAAGAACCATATTACTTTATCATTGTGCCTATCTCAAGAAATGAAGTTATTCATAACATAGAGGAGCCAGGAAATGTTAACTTGATGCTATTTATTATTGTGCACACGCATCAACGAAGACCAAAAGCTTGTATCGTGCACTGACTACTAAGTGGCGTTAAATGTGCTAATCTGTTAGTGACGTAAGCTTCACATCCTTTGATTAAAAATAACACACAGCAAAACTAGTAATAAGACCCAAAATGACATTGCATTTCCTAAAGAATGAAAAGTCCTTCAATTTTTCATGTGACACTTGATTTAGCAAGACCGAACACATACATGTGCTTCAATGAATTGTAACACAGCGCAGGACTACACGGATAAAAGAGAAGGGACAAATCACTCTTGTGCCCGCATAGTCGTGCGCTGTGTTAAGATATGTTGAAGTACTGTCACCAACTGGCCCAGCTTTCAGTCCTTTTGTGTACATGTGCTTATTTGTGGACGTCCCATTATTACAGACCTAGCTACCCAATATGATGCACCTTTTCTGCCTAATTTTGATAAAATAGCTTTGTAGATGTAGTAAATTGTTTTTCTTGCATGCTCGTCTACTGACGCCACCAGCAGCCAAGAAGCTAGAGACCACAAGAGTGCACAGAAAAAGTTTCAGCATTCGCATGTGAGATTATGCCGGTGTCACACGGGCACTTTTGATTGCAATCAGCTAGGGCGTCTGCGCCAAACTCGATCCGGCACAGCAGCGAGATACCTGTCGATCTTGATCAAACGTATTTGAGTGACACCACTATTAGTCACCGCTAACTGCCCAAACTAATCGGATCAAATATGGTGCAGCATTCATCTAACAGCGATATAACAGGGTACGACATAGCAAACAAGAACCCGTGTGACAGTGGTGTTATCAGTACAGTGTGTCAGACCCTAAATCTCATTCGGAAGTATGTCTGCACAAACATGATCACGCCTACGCGGGAGTAATTTAGCGCTACAGCTCGCATGAACCAGCCAGCACTAAGGTATAATCAAATGTACAGGGAACTAAATTTGCCAAACAAACCATTGCACAACACACACAAGACAGCCAGCTCTTGAGCATATCACACCGACGCGGGATGTTCGTCATTCTACTTACCGCTTGCACGAAACACCCACGGCGCTCGATCACCCCCATTTGAAGGATCGGTCGGCCAACAATCACTGTCACATTTCCAGATTTGCAAGGAATAATACCACAATCCATACACACCGCCGCACAACACTAAAAATCAACGTTGACCAAAATAGAGGAAGTGTTGACAGTCGACGTCGGCGCACCACTAGGGACTAAAGCGCCTAGGGATGTTCGCGCCATTTGATGCCTAGGCAGCGCGCAGTCACCAGAAAAGCACCTAGGGCGCGACCACTCATATTAGTTCACGCCATGACTTGCCGTGGCACTGCAGTCACCGGCTGCAACGGTGCTGGAATGTAAAGGCACGGACGGGTGGACGAATAGACGTATGGGCACACGGATGGATGCATGAACAGACGCATGGAAGCACGGAAAACGCTGCGCCTCAATAATCATCATTCACTGGGTGGATAAACCACGATTTTTTTCTTTTCTCATGACAGCACGCCTTTTTTATTCTTTTATTTCCAGTCAGCTCGAAAATGGCAAACTGTTATTGCACTTCTGTGGAAGGTACAAAACACACAGAGAAATTGAAAGGTAACGTGAGTTAGGTCCATGTATTTCACATCTTTAACATATATAAGTAGTTAGCAACTAGTCCAAAAAATCTCAGCATATCCACGGAGTGCATGATGAAGAATGAGGTGAAGCATCCATCCGTTCGTCTGTGAATCTGTCTGTCTCTCTGTCCATGCGTCTGCCCATCTGTCCGTCCATCTATTGAACACTCCAAGTACCGCCATCTCGCATGTTTACGTCATATATTCGTCATATAGCAGTACCGTCCCCAAAAGAACTTCCAAGCACTAAGCGAGAGGTGGCACGGCAGGACTAGAGGAGCTGCACGCGCGCACTTCCTTACGGCCAGAGCTTCGGGTTTACCTCCCACCTTTTGCCGCCTCTCATTCATGGAACTGTGGCCCAACACTCGCTGAACCTTGCTAAAACCAAAGAAGGTATGCTCAGGGAGTTCAACTTGGCAACCAGATAGGGCTCAAAGTGCGTCCTTCTGATATTAGTTTCTTTTAGTAAGCATCAAAGTCATGGCACATTTTGTTGCAGCTTAAGTCACCGATACCCTTCTCTGCAGGTTATTTATTCAGAAACAACTCTTTTATTTATGATTAACGTGCGTGGGTTTCCTAATCAATTCAAATGAGTGCGCACATGCCGCTCCTTTAGTTCGGCTGTGGAGATGGCTCCGTACTACAACGACGCACTACTACTACTACTACTACTACTACTACTACTACTACTACTACTACTACTACTACTACTACTACTACTACATACATCGCGGACGTGCGACCCACGGTATAGGGAGCTTCGCCCCCAAAAGACACTATTTGAAGGTGTTAATGCGTCGGGCGTTGACGCTAGTTTTCCACTGCGAGCCACTCCAGCTGCTAATGTCGCTTTAAAAATGAAGACTACAGACTATAACTCTGAAACCGTCACCCTCCCGACAGGAAAGCTTCGTCTTTCTCTCGTGTTGTTGTAGTACCACACGTTTTGACGCAACATCTTTGTATGCAGCCGCGCAACGCTCGTTCGCTGATCATTGTGATAATGGATGGCTTGCGGAGAAGGCATCGTAATGGCGGACTCCGTAGCACACGACGCAGTTGTCTTTACCCTCCAAAGGGGCAGAGGATCACGCGCATGAGGAATCCTATCGAAGTGTGTTCGTGGTGCATTCGCGTAGGCTGCGCAGGAGGGGATGGGGCAGGTGGCACATTGTGCCTTGTCTTTTATTATTGTACTCCCGGATGAACTACTCAATCTGTTTTTGTTTGAGTGGGCAGAGACTAAACCGTCTTTAAACGATCAAATGTTACATCCAACGCTATTTCTCTTCGGCGCACTGACGAGACCATAATAAGGGAAGCAGCCACTCATTGAACAGGACGCGGTTGCTTGAAGAAAAACTAAAGGGCGGATTAATAAACTTTTTGTGTATTCAGAGAGGCTTCCATTATACCATAAATGCTGTTAATTTATTCACACAAACGCATGAACTATCAGTAAGCTCAGTTTTCCCGCCGGTACGTAAACATTTCTGAGAATGAAAACATCATACCATATTTACTGCGCTTAGTCCGAATAATATGGATTGGTTCTCGGCGTGTCACAGAGAAAAGAAAACGCAATAGTATATTGAGAGTGAGAGGAAAAATCCATCACACATGTTAGTATTCTTACGTGCCTTGCCGCCGCTGGTCTCCAACTCAACACGAAAAAAAATGCCGTTTCGCCACAAAAGCTATCAAGGTTTTGGGCAACGTCGTGACGAAAGATGGAATTCACCACGTACGACGCACCTCCACCACGTATGACGTCTGGGTTGAGACAGCGTTTATTCAGCCAAGGGCTCAGCAGCGAACTGCCAGTCTGAGACCGAGCGCGCACACACCCGATGATGATTGTGAAGTTGAGGACAGGGACCAAGACGGATGATTATGATAATGCATATATGAGAAGAAGCGAATAATGAATGCCCACACTAAGTTTAAGTTAAGGTCTTTTTATTTTTTACGCACAATCATCTAAGTTCATAGAATTTTGTTCAAATGACACTATTTGGAGCCCGACAGTATAATTACGCGATGAACAAGTTGTCCCTGAGATTTTTCACAGGAAAACATTTGAACAAATTGCTATCAGAAGCATATATCTGTATCAGCCTTTAATATGCCATCAGAAGCATATTCGTGAAGCAGACTCGTGATTCTTGTCGTCATTCGTACATTTGCCCTCTTCCCCATACGCGTTCGTTCTTTAAAACTGTTGAAGGCTGCAGGAATGAACGTGAAGAAGGTGCAAAGTGGGCATTGTTTACGCAAATGGTGGACTGGTAATTTCAATCTTTTGGTCGCACACAACGCAGAAAAGATAAATGTACAACTACACGCACACCATTTTTTAATTTTTCACTGTTTCATGTGCTCACGGAAGGCACATTTCTGGCACAAATAACAAATGCTTAACAAGATGTGCCACTCAGTATCATCCAATGGCAGCTCGCCCACCCTACTTCTCTCGCATGCAATTATTTTTTTGCTTCACTACGCTTGTTTTTATTGATGTATAGAAGCCACCTAATTCTTACTGTACGCGCCCTACAAGATACTCGACATTGTTTAGCTTCCTGAACGATGAACATACATGACGGGCTTGTCCAGCGTTTCGCTTTTCTTGGTTCGGCTTATCGTGTATAGGTTCCAGTATGAGTTTCCATTTCACAAGCGTACACGTCATCACTAAATGATAAAAGAAGGTGGACATGCATAATAAAAATACGAGAGCTAAATCACTGACAAAGAGCATAAGGTGTTTCTCCAACAAGCGATGGCAACCGCAGTTTTGTCTGATAAAGCAGAAACGAATAAGTTACTTTACGGTTAGTCCAGCTTGGAAGCCGACTAAGAGGTGAAAAGGTGGGCACCAAAGATGGGCACCAAAGACGTAAACACCGCCACTAATTTGTACTCAATGTCACCGTTTGTAATATAATACACCGCGGAACTTTCACTTGAAAAGGCACGTAATCGCCAAAGCGCAAACGGCCGCGCGAGCCCGTCCGTAGGTGCGAGTCGTGGGAGGGGCGTCTGCTCAAAGAACTTCGATAGGATGGTTGGATGGATGGGTGTATCCGGCTGTGCCCTTTAGATCGGGTGGTGCTCACGTGGCCTAGCTATAAGTTAAGTGTTATCTCTATGTGTTCACGGCCACCTGGATTGGGCACGCGCGGCGGTGTTTCTCTGGCCGTTAGATTGGGCGCACGTCCTACTGAAAAAAATGTAATCGGAGAAGTACCACCGTGCGCTGCGACACGGCATTCTTCTCCAACTCCTCTGGTATCAAGCTGATCCTTGAAACAAATGAAATTGAAAAAGGGGCTTTACGAGCAACAACACTGTAATATTTATTCAGAAAGCTAGGCGATTAGAAATAGAAACTAAAAAGATTAAGAAAATAATTACCGACGATACTACAAGAGTGGACGTACACAAATCTAACTCGATTGTTTGAGTTAGAGCTTGCTAAGGAACGAGTCAAATCAAGCGGGAAAAGCAGACCCAAACCCAAGAGCTGGTGGGATGAGGAAGTTGAAAGAGCCATAGTAAGACTTCAGGAAGCCTCCAGGGAACACAGGTGTGCTAAACAAAGGGGTAAACCGGAATATGATATCAGAAAAAAATGGGATAACTTTTTGAGCTGCAGAAAGAAAGCGTCTGGTTAGATCTGTGACAAGATTAAAAGGAAGAAGGCCTAAAGGATGGTGGAAGTATGCAAAAAGGCAGCTGCAAAGTTTTGGAACCATGTCGATTCTCTGAGTAATAAGGCAAGCTCGAAAGAGAAGTTTATAACTACAGTTCAAGGGGTCAGACTAGAAGGGGATGAGGCAATAGAATGATTATAAAAACGATGATGACAGAAAAATTTAAACACAAAAAAAACGCTGCACGCACCGTGCCAGATGGGGATGGACCAATGAGCTCAGTGGCTGCACTGGGACAATGAAAGTGGGAAAAGACAGAGAAAAGGTTTCCTAATGGCACATCAACAGGCCCTGACGGCATCCCAACTGTGCTAATAAAGAAAATAGGATCAAACTCGAAGCAAACATTAAGAGAGGCTTAGAGTGCAGCATTGATGAACGGTGAAGCTCTCAATGGGTGGAAACTAAGAAGGATAAGCATGATCTGTAAAGGAAAGGGGACAAAGGCGATAAAAACAACTACCGTCCTATAACAGTGACATCAGTAGTTGACATGCTGGTGATGCAGCGAGTAAAGAAAAAAGTACAGACCTGGGTGGAGAATGAAGGGGTGCTGGGAGAACTACAATATGGGTTCCATAAACAAAGGAGGTAGGAAGAAAATCTGTTTTCATTGATGCAGTGTATTGAAATACCGGAAAAAGAACACACGCTTCGGTGGCTGGCATTTCTAGATATCAAGGGAGCTTACTATAGCGTGATTCAAAAAGACTTGTGGGGAATGCTGGACACACTAGATGTTGAAGATGAAATAACTAATCTTCTAAAGGATATCTATAAAAGTAACAAGGTAGTTATCAAATGCAATAACAGGTATCTGGACCTATAGAGATACGACGGGGGCTTTGACAGGGATGTCCCCTGCCACCTTAGTTATTTCGGCTGTATTTCCAGGGACTAGAAGTCAAATTACAGGGGAGTTGACTCGGCTTCAGCCTCCCTATTGCCAAGCAAGAAAAACACATTCAACATTCATTACCAGCCTTGATGTAGGCAGATTATATAGTATTAATAGCTGACAACACGGAAAATCGGCAGGGATTGATATACATCTGTAGTAATGAGGGAGATAGGTTTAATTTGAAGTTCAGCAGAGAAAAATTGGCAATCTATATTTTTAATGATAACAAAGAATGTGAGCATGAGATACAGGAAGTCACGCTAGAAATAGTGGATAAATCAAATACTTGAGTGTAGTGATAAATAATGGGGCTTAGTATCTAAGGGAACACGAAAGATACGTAATCACCAATAGCACCGGTAATGCAGCTGTAATGAAAAATAGGGCATTGTGGAAGTACCATAAGTATGACGTTTTGAGAGGGATTTGGAAAGGTGTCATGGTCTCGGGTTTTACGTTCGGCAATGTGGTCTTGTACATGAAATCAGAAGTTCAAGCAAGATTGGAAATTAACAATGTGGCATAGGTAAACTTGCTGTGGGAGCACATGGGAATACTTCAAATCAGGGGGTACAGGGTGACACGGGATGGAGATCGTGTTAGTGCAGGGAAGCTAGCAGCAAGATCGAATTTGAGGAGCGATTGAGAAAAATGTGAGAGGAGCGTTGGGCTAGAAAAGTTTTCTGCTGCTTGTACATGGAGAATATTGATACTAAACAAAGAAAGCGAACTCGAAAACTGCCAAGCAAGTATTTAGACAACAGCAGAATACCAAGACAAAATGAAACATTGGTTAAGAAGAAGGTGAAGGAAATAGAGGGCGAGATGTGGAAGATGGGAATGTTAACGAAATCATCACTGGAGACCTACCTAACTACTAAGCAGGAAATTGCAAGGAAAAAGATTCATGAGAATTCACGGGGTAGTTTTCTGCTCTTCGGGGCTAGAACGGGAGTATTGCGGACCAAGACGTACCGAATATAATGCGAAGGCACAGACACGGTTTGTAGAGCGTGTGGAAAGGAGGAGAAAATGGTTAAACATTTGATAATGTTCTGCAAAAGACTCCACCCTATAGTCGAAGATAATAGCCTCAAATTTTTCAAAGCATTGGTGTTTAGGGACAGTGAAGGCAAAATAGACTTTAAGCGGGTAGAAATAACCAGGTGGAGACTAACTGATTGGTGACTACAATTGAGGTGCGAGTGAAATTCAATCCTTAAACACACAGTGATGGTACCTAACCTTATGGCTAGGTAGCGTGAGCCACCACCTGATTTAAAGGGCACAGCTGGATCCATCCATCCATCCATCCATCCATCCGTCCATCCATCCATCCATCCATCCATCCATCCCTCCATCCATCCATCCATCCATCCTCATCC